>OZ010799.1:9061355-9339263 GCA_963932465.1 Maratus speciosus | reverse complement strand
GTCTTTAATTTGTGTAATTTCCCTTTTAAATTTGTCCGGTTTCAATTTTTGATTTTTTTTTTTTTTTTCAAATCTGGCTTTCTCTAGAGAGTCTCTCACTCGGGACGTGGCTGGGGACCTATGAAACTTGCTTCCGCAAAAGAGACGGACTAGAGTAGAAGAATAAAGGGCTGCGGTTGGGGGTGGGCGGGGGGGATGAAGCTACCCGACGACTCCTGGCTACTTCTAGCTTATTATTAGTCTAATAATAAACTAGAAGTAGCTGGGAGTCATTCGGTAGCTTCATCGCCTTGAGCCCAACCCTTCCCGCTTTTCGGTGTCTTTAATTTGTGTAATTTCCCTTTTAAATTTGTCCGGTTTCAATTTTTGATTTTTTTTTTTTTTTTTCAAATCTGGCTTTCTCTAGAGAGTCTCTCACTCGGGACGTGGCTGGGGACCTATGAAACTTGCTTCCGCAAAAGAGTCGGAATAAGTGGAAGAATAAAGGGCTGCGGTTGGGGGTGGGCGGGGGGGATGAAGCTACCCGACGACTCCTGGCTACTTCTAGCTTATTATTAGTCTAATAATAAACTAGAAGTAGCTGGGAGTCATTCGGTAGCTTCATCGCCTTGAGCCCAACCCTTCCCGCTTTTCGGTGTCTTTAATTTGTGTAATTTCCCTTTTAAATTTGTCCGGTTTCAATTTTTGATTTTTTTTTTTTTTTTCAAATCTGGCTTTCTCTAGAGAGTCTCTCACTCGGGACGTGGCTGGGGACCTATGAAACTTGCTTCCGCAAAAGAGTCGGAATAAGTGGAAGAATAAAGGGCTGCGGTTGGGGGTGGGCGGGGGGGATGAAGCTACCCGACGACTCCTGGCTACTTCTAGCTTATTATTAGTCTAATAATAAACTAGAAGTAGCTGGGAGTCATTCGGTAGCTTCATCGCCTTGAGCCCAACCCTTCCCGCTTTTCGGTGTCTTTAATTTGTGTAATTTCCCTTTTAAATTTGTCCGGTTTCAATTTTTGATTTTTTTTTTTTTTTTCAAATCTGGCTTTCTCTAGAGAGTCTCTCACTCGGGACGTGGCTGGGGACCTATGAAACTTGCTTCCGCAAAAGAGTCGGAATAAGTGGAAGAATAAAGGGCTGCGGTTGGGGGTGGGCGGGGGGGATGAAGCTACCCAACGACTCCTGGCTACTTCTAGCTTATTATTAGTCTAATAATAAACTAGAAGTAGCTGGGAGTCATTCGGTAGCTTCATCGCCTTGAGCCCAACCCTTCCCGCTTTTCGGTGTCTTTAATTTGTGTAATTTCCCTTTTAAATTTGTCCGGTTTCAATTTTTGATTTTTTTTTTTTTTCAAATCTGGCTTTCTCTAGAGAGTCTCTCACTCGGGACGTGGCTGGGGACCTATGAAACTTGCTTCCGCAAAAGAGTCGGAATAAGTGGAAGAATAAAGGGCTGCGGTTGGGGGTGGGCGGGGGGGATGAAGCTACCCAACGACTCCTGGCTACTTCTAGCTTATTATTAGTCTAATAATAAACTAGAAGTAGCTGGGAGTCATTCGGTAGCTTCATCGCCTTGAGCCCAACCCTTCCCGCTTTTCGGTGTCTTTAATTTGTGTAATTTCCCTTTTAAATTTGTCCGGTTTCAATTTTTGATTTTTTTTTTTTTTTCAAATCTGGCTTTCTCTAGAGAGTCTCTCACTCGGGACGTGGCTGGGGACCTATGAAACTTGCTTCCGCAAAAGAGTCGGAATAAGTGGAAGAATAAAGGGCTGCGGTTGGGGGTGGGCGGGGGGGATGAAGCTACCCGACGACTCCTGGCTACTTCTAGCTTATTATTACTCTAATAATAAACTAGAAGTAGCTGGGAGTCATTCGGTAGCTTCATCGCCTTGAGCCCAACCCTTCCCGCTTTTCGGTGTCTTTAATTTGTGTAATTTCCCTTTTAAATTTGTCCGGTTTCAATTTTTGATTTTTTTTTTTTTTTTCAAATCTGGCTTTCTCTAGAGAGTCTCTCACTCGGGACGTGGCTGGGGACCTATGAAACTTGCTTCCGCAAAAGAGTCGGAATAAGTGGAAGAATAAAGGGCTGCGGTTGGGGGTGGGCGGGGGGGATGAAGCTACCCGACGACTCCTGGCTACTTCTAGCTTATTATTAGTCTAATAATAAACTAGAAGTAGCTGGGAGTCATTCGGTAGCTTCATCGCCTTGAGCCCAACCCTTCCCGCTTTTCGGTGTCTTTAATTTGTGTAATTTCCCTTTTAAATTTGTCCGGTTTCAATTTTTGATTTTTTTTTTTTTTCAAATCTGGCTTTCTCTAGAGAGTCTCTCACTCGGGACGTGGCTGGGGACCTATGAAACTTGCTTCCGCAAAAGAGTCGGAATAAGTGGAAGAATAAAGGGCTGCGGTTGGGGGTGGGCGGGGGGGATGAAGCTACCCGACGACTCCTGGCTACTTCTAGCTTATTATTAGTCTAATAATAAACTAGAAGTAGCTGGGAGTCATTCGGTAGCTTCATCGCCTTGAGCCCAACCCTTCCCGCTTTTCGGTGTCTTTAATTTGTGTAATTTCCCTTTTAAATTTGTCCGGTTTCAATTTTTGATTTTTTTTTTTTTTCAAATCTGGCTTTCTCTAGAGAGTCTCTCACTCGGGACGTGGCTGGGGACCTATGAAACTTGCTTCCGCAAAAGTGTCGGAATAAGTGGAAGAATAAAGGGCTGCGGTTGGGGGTGGGCGGGGGGGATGAAGCTACCCGACGACTCCTGGCTACTTCTAGCTTATTATTAGTCTAATAATAAACTAGAAGTAGCTGGGAGTCATTCGGTAGCTTCATCGCCTTGAGCCCAACCCTTCCCGCTTTTCGGTGTCTTTAATTTGTGTAATTTCCCTTTTAAATTTGTCCGGTTTCAATTTTTGATTTTTTTTTTTTTCAAATCTGGCTTTCTCTAGAGAGTCTCTCACTCGGGACGTGGCTGGGGACCTATGAAACATGCTTCCGCAAAAGAGTCGGAATAAGTGGAAGAATAAAGGGCTGCGGTTGGGGGTGGGCGGGGGGGATGAAGCTACCCGACGACTCCTGGCTACTTCTAGCTTATTATTAGTCTAATAATAAACTAGAAGTAGCTGGGAGTCATTCGGTAGCTTCATCGCCTTGAGCCCAACCCTTCCCGCTTTTCGGTGTCTTTAATTTGTGTAATTTCCCTTTTAAATTTGTCCGGTTTCAATTTTTGATTTTTTTTTTTTTTTCAAATCTGGCTTTCTCTAGAGAGTCTCTCACTCGGGACGTGGCTGGGGACCTATGAAACTTGCTTCCGCAAAAGAGACGGACTAGAGTGGAAGAATAAAGGGCTGCGGTTGGGGGTGGGCGGGGGGGATGAAGCTACCCGACGACTCCTGGCTACTTCTAGCTTATTATTAGTCTAATAATAAACTAGAAGTAGCTGGGAGTCATTCGGTAGCTTCATCGCCTTGAGCCCAACCCTTCCCGCTTTTCGGTGTCTTTAATTTGTGTAATTTCCCTTTTAAATTTGTCCGGTTTCAATTTTTGATTTTTTTTTTTTTTTCAAATCTGGCTTTCTCTAGAGAGTCTCTCACTCGGGACGTGGCTGGGGACCTATGAAACTTGCTTCCGCAAAAGAGACGGACTAGAGTAGAAGAATAAAGGGCTGCGGTTGGGGGTGGGCGGGGGGGATGAAGCTACCCGACGACTCCTGGCTACTTCTAGCTTATTATTAGTCTAATAATAAACTAGAAGTAGCTGGGAGTCATTCGGTAGCTTCATCGCCTTGAGCCCAACCCTTCCCGCTTTTCGGTGTCTTTAATTTGTGTAATTTCCCTTTTAAATTTGTCCGGTTTCAATTTTTGATTTTTTTTTTTTTTTCAAATCTGGCTTTCTCTAGAGAGTCTCTCACTCGGGACGTGGCTGGGGACCTATGAAACTTGCTTCCGCAAAAGAGACGGACTAGAGTAGAAGAATAAAGGGCTGCGGTTGGGGGTGGGCGGGGGGATGAAGCTACCCGACGACTCCTGGCTACTTCTAGCTTATTATTAGTCTAATAATAAACTAGAAGTAGCTGGGAGTCATTCGGTAGCTTCATCGCCTTGAGCCCAACCCTTCCCGCTTTTCGGTGTCTTTAATTTGTGTAATTTCCCTTTTAAATTTGTCCGGTTTCAATTTTTGATTTTTTTTTTTTTTTTTCAAATCTGGCTTTCTCTAGAGAGTCTCTCACTCGGGACGTGGCTGGGGACCTATGAAACTTGCTTCCGCAAAAGAGTCGGAATAAGTGGAAGAATAAAGGGCTGCGGTTGGGGGTGGGCGGGGGGGATGAAGCTACCCGACGACTCCTGGCTACTTCTAGCTTATTATTAGTCTAATAATAAACTAGAAGTAGCTGGGAGTCATTCGGTAGCTTCATCGCCTTGAGCCCAACCCTTCCCGCTTTTCGGTGTCTTTAATTTGTGTAATTTCCCTTTTAAATTTGTCCGGTTTCAATTTTTGATTTTTTTTTTTTTTTTCAAATCTGGCTTTCTCTAGAGAGTCTCTCACTCGGGACGTGGCTGGGGACCTATGAAACTTGCTTCCGCAAAAGAGTCGGAATAAGTGGAAGAATAAAGGGCTGCGGTTGGGGGTGGGCGGGGGGGATGAAGCTACCCGACGACTCCTGGCTACTTCTAGCTTATTATTAGTCTAATAATAAACTAGAAGTAGCTGGGAGTCATTCGGTAGCTTCATCGCCTTGAGCCCAACCCTTCCCGCTTTTCGGTGTCTTTAATTTGTGTAATTTCCCTTTTAAATTTGTCCGGTTTCAATTTTTGATTTTTTTTTTTTTTTCAAATCTGGCTTTCTCTAGAGAGTCTCTCACTCGGGACGTGGCTGGGGACCTATGAAACTTGCTTCCGCAAAAGAGTCGGAATAAGTGGAAGAATAAAGGGCTGCGGTTGGGGGTGGGCGGGGGGGATGAAGCTACCCAACGACTCCTGGCTACTTCTAGCTTATTATTAGTCTAATAATAAACTAGAAGTAGCTGGGAGTCATTCGGTAGCTTCATCGCCTTGAGCCCAACCCTTCCCGCTTTTCGGTGTCTTTAATTTGTGTAATTTCCCTTTTAAATTTGTCCGGTTTCAATTTTTGATTTTTTTTTTTTTCAAATCTGGCTTTCTCTAGAGAGTCTCTCACTCGGGACGTGGCTGGGGACCTATGAAACTTGCTTCCGCAAAAGAGTCGGAATAAGTGGAAGAATAAAGGGCTGCGGTTGGGGGTGGGCGGGGGGGATGAAGCTACCCAACGACTCCTGGCTACTTCTAGCTTATTATTAGTCTAATAATAAACTAGAAGTAGCTGGGAGTCATTCGGTAGCTTCATCGCCTTGAGCCCAACCCTTCCCGCTTTTCGGTGTCTTTAATTTGTGTAATTTCCCTTTTAAATTTGTCCGGTTTCAATTTTTGATTTTTTTTTTTTTTCAAATCTGGCTTTCTCTAGAGAGTCTCTCACTCGGGACGTGGCTGGGGACCTATGAAACTTGCTTCCGCAAAAGAGTCGGAATAAGTGGAAGAATAAAGGGCTGCGGTTGGGGGTGGGCGGGGGGGATGAAGCTACCCGACGACTCCTGGCTACTTCTAGCTTATTATTACTCTAATAATAAACTAGAAGTAGCTGGGAGTCATTCGGTAGCTTCATCGCCTTGAGCCCAACCCTTCCCGCTTTTCGGTGTCTTTAATTTGTGTAATTTCCCTTTTAAATTTGTCCGGTTTCAATTTTTGATTCTTTTTTTTTTTTTTTCAAATCTGGCTTTCTCTAGAGAGTCTCTCACTCGGGACGTGGCTGGGGACCTATGAAACTTGCTTCCGCAAAAGAGTCGGAATAAGTGGAAGAATAAAGGGCTGCGGTTGGGGGTGGGCGGGGGGGATGAAGCTACCCGACGACTCCTGGCTACTTCTAGCTTATTATTAGTCTAATAATAAACTAGAAGTAGCTGGGAGTCATTCGGTAGCTTCATCGCCTTGAGCCCAACCCTTCCCGCTTTTCGGTGTCTTTAATTTGTGTAATTTCCCTTTTAAATTTGTCCGGTTTCAATTTTTGATTTTTTTTTTTTCAAATCTGGCTTTCTCTAGAGAGTCTCTCACTCGGGACGTGGCTGGGGACCTATGAAACTTGCTTCCGCAAAAGAGTCGGAATAAGTGGAAGAATAAAGGGCTGCGGTTGGGGGTGGGCGGGGGGGATGAAGCTACCCGACGACTCCTGGCTACTTCTAGCTTATTATTAGTCTAATAATAAACTAGAAGTAGCTGGGAGTCATTCGGTAGCTTCATCGCCTTGAGCCCAACCCTTCCCGCTTTTCGGTGTCTTTAATTTGTGTAATTTCCCTTTTAAATTTGTCCGGTTTCAATTTTTGATTTTTTTTTTTTTTCAAATCTGGCTTTCTCTAGAGAGTCTCTCACTCGGGACGTGGCTGGGGACCTATGAAACTTGCTTCCGCAAAAGAGTCGGAATAAGTGGAAGAATAAAGGGCTGCGGTTGGGGGTGGGCGGGGGGGATGAAGCTACCCGACGACTCCTGGCTACTTCTAGCTTATTATTAGTCTAATAATAAACTAGAAGTAGCTGGGAGTCATTCGGTAGCTTCACCGCCTTGAGCCCAACCCTTCCCGCTTTTCGGTGTCTTTAATTTGTGTAATTTCCCTTTTAAATTTGTCCGGTTTCAATTTTTGATTTTTTTTTTTTTTTCAAATCTGGCTTTCTCTAGAGAGTCTCTCACTCGGGACGTGGCTGGGGACCTATGAAACTTGCTTCCGCAAAAGAGTCGGAATAAGTGGAAGAATAAAGGGCTGCGGTTGGGGGTGGGCGGTGGGGATGAAGCTACCCGACGACTCCTGGCTACTTCTAGCTTATTATTAGTCTAATAATAAACTAGAAGTAGCTGGGAGTCATTCGGTAGCTTCATCGCCTTGAGCCCAACCCTTCCCGCTTTTCGGTGTCTTTAATTTGTGTAATTTCCCTTTTAAATTTGTCCGGTTTCAATTTTTGATTTTTTTTTTTTTCAAATCTGGCTTTCTCTAGAGAGTCTCTCACTCGGGACGTGGCTGGGGACGTATGAAACTTGCTTCCGCAAAAGTGTCGGAATAAGTGGAAGAATAAAGGGCTGCGGTTGGGGGTGGGCGGGGGGGATGAAGCTACCCGACGACTCCTGGCTACTTCTAGCTTATTATTAGTCTAATAATAAACTAGAAGTAGCTGGGAGTCATTCGGTAGCTTCATCGCCTTGAGCCCAACCCTTCCCGCTTTTCGGTGTCTTTAATTTGTGTAATTTCCCTTTTAAATTTGTCCGGTTTCAATTTTTGATTTTTTTTTTTTTTTTCAAATCTGGCTTTCTCTAGAGAGTCTCTCACTCGGGACGTGGCTGGGGACCTATGAAACATGCTTCCGCAAAAGAGTCGGAATAAGTGGAAGAATAAAGGGCTGCGGTTGGGGGTGGGCGGGGGGGATGAAGCTACCCGACGACTCCTGGCTACTTCTAGCTTATTATTAGTCTAATAATAAACTAGAAGTAGCTGGGAGTCATTCGGTAGCTTCATCGCCTTGAGCCCAACCCTTCCCGCTTTTCGGTGTCTTTAATTTGTGTAATTTCCCTTTTAAATTTGTCCGGTTTCAATTTTTGATTTTTTTTTTTTTTCAAATCTGGCTTTCTCTAGAGAGTCTCTCACTCGGGACGTGGCTGGGGACCTATGAAACTTGCTTCCGCAAAAGAGTCGGAATAAGTGGAAGAATAAAGGGCTGCGGTTGGGGGTGGGCGGGGGGGATGAAGCTACCCGACGACTCCTGGCTACTTCTAGCTTATTATTAGTCTAATAATAAACTAGAAGTAGCTGGGAGTCATTCGGTAGCTTCATCGCCTTGAGCCCAACCCTTCCCGCTTTTCGGTGTCTTTAATTTGTGTAATTTCCCTTTTAAATTTGTCCGGTTTCAATTTTTGATTTTTTTTTTTTTTTTTCAAATCTGGCTTTCTTTAGAGAGTCTCTCACTCGGGACGTGGCTGGGGACCTATGAAACTTGCTTCCGCAAAAGAGACGGACTAGAGTGGAAGAATAAAGGGCTGCGGTTGGGGGTGGGCGGGGGGGATGAAGCTACCCGACGACTCCTGGCTACTTCTAGCTTATTATTAGTCTAATAATAAACTAGAAGTAGCTGGGAGTCATTCGGTAGCTTCATCGCCTTGAGCCCAACCCTTCCCGCTTTTCGGTGTCTTTAATTTGTGTAATTTCCCTTTTAAATTTGTCCGGTTTCAATTTTTGATTTTTTTTTTTTTTCAAATCTGGCTTTCTCTAGAGAGTCTCTCACTCGGGACGTGGCTGGGGACCTATGAAACTTGCTTCCGCAAAAGAGACGGACTAGAGTAGAAGAATAAAGGGCTGCGGTTGGGGGTGGGCGGGGGGGATGAAGCTACCCGACGACTCCTGGCTACTTCTAGCTTATTATTAGTCTAATAATAAACTAGAAGTAGCTGGGAGTCATTCGGTAGCTTCATCGCCTTGAGCCCAACCCTTCCCGCTTTTCGGTGTCTTTAATTTGTGTAATTTCCCTTTTAAATTTGTCCGGTTTCAATTTTTGATTTTTTTTTTTTTTTTCAAATCTGGCTTTCTCTAGAGAGTCTCTCACTCGGGACGTGGCTGGGGACCTATGAAACTTGCTTCCGCAAAAGAGACGGACTAGAGTAGAAGAATAAAGGGCTGCGGTTGGGGGTGGGCGGGGGGGATGAAGCTACCCGACGACTCCTGGCTACTTCTAGCTTATTATTAGTCTAATAATAAACTAGAAGTAGCTGGGAGTCATTCGGTAGCTTCATCGCCTTGAGCCCAACCCTTCCCGCTTTTCGGTGTCTTTAATTTGTGTAATTTCCCTTTTAAATTTGTCCGGTTTCAATTTTTGATTTTTTTTTTTTTTTTCAAATCTGGCTTTCTCTAGAGAGTCTCTAACTCGGGACGTGGCTGGGGACCTATGAAACTTGCTTCCGCAAAAGATTCGGAATAAGTGGAAGAATAAAGGGCTGCGGTTGGGGGTGGGCGGGGGGGATGAAGCTACCCGACGACTCCTGGCTACTTCTAGCTTATTATTAGTCTAATAATAAACTAGAAGTAGCTGGGAGTCATTCGGTAGCTTCATCGCCTTGAGCCCAACCCTTCCCGCTTTTCGGTGTCTTTAATTTGTGTAATTTCCCTTTTAAATTTGTCCGGTTTCAATTTTTGATTTTTTTTTTTTTTTTCAAATCTGGCTTTCTCTAGAGAGTCTCTCACTCGGGACGTGGCTGGGGACCTATGAAACTTGCTTCCGCAAAAGAGTCGGAATAAGTGGAAGAATAAAGGGCTGCGGTTGGGGGTGGGCGGGGGGGATGAAGCTACCCGACGACTCCTGGCTACTTCTAGCTTATTATTAGTCTAATAATAAACTAGAAGTAGCTGGGAGTCATTCGGTAGCTTCATCGCCTTGAGCCCAACCCTTCCCGCTTTTCGGTGTCTTTAATTTGTGTAATTTCCCTTTTAAATTTGTCCGGTTTCAATTTTTGATTTTTTTTTTTTTTTCAAATCTGGCTTTCTCTAGAGAGTCTCTCACTCGGGACGTGGCTGGGGACCTATGAAACTTGCTTCCGCAAAAGAGTCGGAATAAGTGGAAGAATAAAGGGCTGCGGTTGGGGGTGGGCGGGGGGGATGAAGCTACCCAACGACTCCTGGCTACTTCTAGCTTATTATTAGTCTAATAATAAACTAGAAGTAGCTGGGAGTCATTCGGTAGCTTCATCGCCTTGAGCCCAACCCTTCCCGCTTTTCGGTGTCTTTAATTTGTGTAATTTCCCTTTTAAATTTGTCCGGTTTCAATTTTTGATTTTTTTTTTTTTTTCAAATCTGGCTTTCTCTAGAGAGTCTCTCACTCGGGACGTGGCTGGGGACCTATGAAACTTGCTTCCGCAAAAGAGTCGGAATAAGTGGAAGAATAAAGGGCTGCGGTTGGGGGTGGGCGGGGGGGATGAAGCTACCCAACGACTCCTGGCTACTTCTAGCTTATTATTAGTCTAATAATAAACTAGAAGTAGCTGGGAGTCATTCGGTAGCTTCATCGCCTTGAGCCCAACCCTTCCCGCTTTTCGGTGTCTTTAATTTGTGTAATTTCCCTTTTAAATTTGTCCGGTTTCAATTTTTGATTTTTTTTTTTTTTCAAATCTGGCTTTCTCTAGAGAGTCTCTCACTCGGGACGTGGCTGGGGACCTATGAAACTTGCTTCCGCAAAAGAGTCGGAATAAGTGGAAGAATAAAGGGCTGCGGTTGGGGGTGGGCGGGGGGGATGAAGCTACCCGACGACTCCTGGCTACTTCTAGCTTATTATTACTCTAATAATAAACTAGAAGTAGCTGGGAGTCATTCGGTAGCTTCATCGCCTTGAGCCCAACCCTTCCCGCTTTTCGGTGTCTTTAATTTGTGTAATTTCCCTTTTAAATTTGTCCGGTTTCAATTTTTGATTTTTTTTTTTTTTTTCAAATCTGGCTTTCTCTAGAGAGTCTCTCACTCGGGACGTGGCTGGGGACCTATGAAACTTGCTTCCGCAAAAGAGTCGGAATAAGTGGAAGAATAAAGGGCTGCGGTTGGGGGTGGGCGGGGGGGATGAAGCTACCCGACGACTCCTGGCTACTTCTAGCTTATTATTAGTCTAATAATAAACTAGAAGTAGCTGGGAGTCATTCGGTAGCTTCATCGCCTTGAGCCCAACCCTTCCCGCTTTTCGGTGTCTTTAATTTGTGTAATTTCCCTTTTAAATTTGTCCGGTTTCAATTTTTGATTTTTTTTTTTTTTTCAAATCTGGCTTTCTCTAGAGAGTCTCTCACTCGGGACGTGGCTGGGGACCTATGAAACTTGCTTCCGCAAAAGAGTCGGAATAAGTGGAAGAATAAAGTGCTGCGGTTGGGGGTGGGCGGGGGGGATGAAGCTACCCGACGACTCCTGGCTACTTCTAGCTTATTATTAGTCTAATAATAAACTAGAAGTAGCTGGGAGTCATTCGGTAGCTTCATCGCCTTGAGCCCAACCCTTCCCGCTTTTCGGTGTCTTTAATTTGTGTAATTTCCCTTTTAAATTTGTCCGGTTTCAATTTTTGATTTTTTTTTTTTTTCAAATCTGGCTTTCTCTAGAGAGTCTCTCACTCGGGACGTGGCTGGGGACCTATGAAACTTGCTTCCGCAAAAGAGTCGGAATAAGTGGAAGAATAAAGGGCTGCGGTTGGGGGTGGGCGGGGGGGATGAAGCTACCCGACGACTCCTGGCTACTTCTAGCTTATTATTAGTCTAATAATAAACTAGAAGTAGCTGGGAGTCATTCGGTAGCTTCATCGCCTTGAGCCCAACCCTTCCCGCTTTTCGGTGTCTTTAATTTGTGTAATTTCCCTTTTAAATTTGTCCGGTTTCAATTTTTGATTTTTTTTTTTTTTTCAAATCTGGCTTTCTCTAGAGAGTCTCTCACTCGGGACGTGGCTGGGGACCTATGAAACTTGCTTCCGCAAAAGAGTCGGAATAAGTGGAAGAATAAAGTGCTGCGGTTGGGGGTGGGCGGGGGGGATGAAGCTACCCGACGACTCCTGGCTACTTCTAGCTTATTATTAGTCTAATAATAAACTAGAAGTAGCTGGGAGTCATTCGGTAGCTTCATCGCCTTGAGCCCAACCCTTCCCGCTTTTCGGTGTCTTTAATTTGTGTAATTTCCCTTTTAAATTTGTCCGGTTTCAATTTTTGATTTTTTTTTTTTTTCAAATCTGGCTTTCTCTAGAGAGTCTCTCACTCGGGACGTGGCTGGGGACCTATGAAACTTGCTTCCGCAAAAGAGTCGGAATAAGTGGAAGAATAAAGGGCTGCGGTTGGGGGTGGGCGGGGGGGATGAAGCTACCCGACGACTCCTGGCTACTTCTAGCTTATTATTAGTCTAATAATAAACTAGAAGTAGCTGGGAGTCATTCGGTAGCTTCATCGCCTTGAGCCCAACCCTTCCCGCTTTTCGGTGTCTTTAATTTGTGTAATTTCCCTTTTAAATTTGTCCGGTTTCAATTTTTGATTTTTTTTTTTTTTTCAAATCTGGCTTTCTCTAGAGAGTCTCTCACTCGGGACGTGGCTGGGGACCTATGAAACTTGCTTCCGCAAAAGAGTCGGAATAAGTGGAAGAATAAAGGGCTGCGGTTGGGGGTGGGCGGGGGGGATGAAGCTACCCGACGACTCCTGGCTACTTCTAGCTTATTATTAGTCTAATAATAAACTAGAAGTAGCTGGGAGTCATTCGGTAGCTTCATCGCCTTGAGCCCAACCCTTCCCGCTTTTCGGTGTCTTTAATTTGTGTAATTTCCCTTTTAAATTTGTCCGGTTTCAATTTTTGATTTTTTTTTTTTTTTCAAATCTGGCTTTCTCTAGAGAGTCTCTCACTCGGGACGTGGCTGGGGACCTATGAAACTTGCTTCCGCAAAAGAGTCGGAATAAGTGGAAGAATAAAGTGCTGCGGTTGGGGGTGGGCGGGGGGGATGAAGCTACCCGACGACTCCTGGCTACTTCTAGCTTATTATTAGTCTAATAATAAACTAGAAGTAGCTGGGAGTCATTCGGTAGCTTCATCGCCTTGAGCCCAACCCTTCCCGCTTTTCGGTGTCTTTAATTTGTGTAATTTCCCTTTTAAATTTGTCCGGTTTCAATTTTTGATTTTTTTTTTTTTTTCAAATCTGGCTTTCTCTAGAGAGTCTCTCACTCGGGACGTGGCTGGGGACCTATGAAACTTGCTTCCGCAAAAGAGTCGGAATAAGTGGAAGAATAAAGGGCTGCGGTTGGGGGTGGGCGGGGGGGATGAAGCTACCCGACGACTCCTGGCTACTTCTAGCTTATTATTAGTCTAATAATAAACTAGAAGTAGCTGGGAGTCATTCGGTAGCTTCATCGCCTTGAGCCCAACCCTTCCCGCTTTTCGGTGTCTTTAATTTGTGTAATTTCCCTTTTAAATTTGTCCGGTTTCAATTTTTGATTTTTTTTTTTTTTTTCAAATCTGGCTTTCTCTAGAGAGTCTCTCACTCGGGACGTGGCTGGGGACCTATGAAACTTGCTTCCGCAAAAGAGTCGGAATAAGTGGAAGAATAAAGGGCTGCGGTTGGGGGTGGGCGGGGGGGATGAAGCTACCCGACGACTCCTGGCTACT
The DNA here is from genome assembly GCA_963932465.1 of Maratus speciosus. Lineage (NCBI taxonomy): Eukaryota > Metazoa > Arthropoda > Arachnida > Araneae > Salticidae > Maratus > Maratus speciosus. The sequence goes on along the minus strand of OZ010799.1, from coordinate 9,326,078 downwards.
TCTAGCTTATTATTAGTCTAATAATAAACTAGAAGTAGCTGGGAGTCATTCGGTAGCTTCATCGCCTTGAGCCCAACCCTTCTCGCTTTTCGGTGTCTTTAATTTGTGTAATTTCCCTTTTAAATTTGTCCGGTTTCAATTTTTGATTTTTTTTTTTTTTTTTCAAATCTGGCTTTCTCTAGAGAGTCTCTCACTCGGGACGTGGCTGGGGACCTATGAAACTTGCTTCCGCAAAAGAGTCGGAATAAGTGGAAGAATAAAGGGCTGCGGTTGGGGGTGGGCGGGGGGGATGAAGCTACCCGACGACTCCTGGCTACTTCTAGCTTATTATTAGTCTAATAATAAACTAGAAGTAGCTGGGAGTCATTCGGTAGCTTCATCGCCTTGAGCCCAACCCTTCCCGCTTTTCGGTGTCTTTAATTTGTGTAATTTCCCTTTTAAATTTGTCCGGTTTCAATTTTTGATTTTTTTTTTTTTTTCAAATCTGGCTTTCTCTAGAGAGTCTCTCACTCGGGACGTGGCTGGGGACCTATGAAACTTGCTTCCGCAAAAGAGTCGGAATAAGTGGAAGAATAAAGGGCTGCGGTTGGGGGTGGGCGGGGGGGATGAAGCTACCCGACGACTCCTGGCTACTTCTAGCTTATTATTAGTCTAATAACAAACTAGAAGTAGCTGGGAGTCATTCGGTAGCTTCATCGCCTTGAGCCCAACCCTTCCCGCTTTTCGGTGTCTTTAATTTGTGTAATTTCCCTTTTAAATTTGTCCGGTTTCAATTTTTGATTTTTTTTTTTTTTCAAATCTGGCTTTCTCTAGAGAGTCTCTCACTCGGGACGTGGCTGGGGACCTATGAAACTTGCTTCCGCAAAAGAGTCGGAATAAGTGGAAGAATAAAGGGCTGCGGTTGGGGGTGGGGCGGGGGGATGAAGCTACCCGACGACTCCTGGCTACTTCTAGCTTATTATTAGTCTAATAATAAACTAGAAGTAGCTGGGAGTCATTCGGTAGCTTCATCGCATTGAGCCCAACCCTTCCCGCTTTTCGGTGTCTTTAATTTGTGTAATTTCCCTTTTAAATTTGTCCGGTTTCAATTTTTGATTTTTTTTTTTTTTCAAATCTGGCTTTCTCTAGAGAGTCTCTCACTCGGGACGTGGCTGGGGACCTATGAAACTTGCTTCCGCAAAAGAGTCGGAATAAGTGGAAGAATAAAGGGCTGCGGTTGGGGGTGGGCGGGGGGGATGAAGCTACCCGACGACTCCTGGCTACTTCTAGCTTATTATTAGTCTAATAATAAACTAGAAGTAGCTGGGAGTCATTCGGTAGCTTCATCGCCTTGAGCCCAACCCTTCCCGCTTTTCGGTGTCTTTAATTTGTGTAATTTCCCTTTTAAATTTGTCCGGTTTCAATTTTTGATTTTTTTTTTTTTCAAATCTGGCTTTCTCTAGAGAGTCTCTCACTCGGGACGTGGCTGGGGACCTATGAAACTTGCTTCCGCAAAAGAGTCGGAATAAGTGGAAGAATAAAGGGCTGCGGTTGGGGGTGGGCGGGGGGGATGAAGCTACCCGACGACTCCTGGCTACTTCTAGCTTATTATTAGTCTAATAATAAACTAGAAGTAGCTGGGAGTCATTCGGTAGCTTCATCGCCTTGAGCCCAACCCTTCCCGCTTTTCGGTGTCTTTAATTTGTGTAATTTCCCTTTTAAATTTGTCCGGTTTCAATTTTTGATTTTTTTTTTTTTTCAAATCTGGCTTTCTCTAGAGAGTCTCTCACTCGGGACGTGGCTGGGGACCTATGAAACTTGCTTCCGCAAAAGAGTCGGAATAAGTGGAAGAATAAAGGGCTGCGGTTGGGGGTGGGCGGGGGGGATGAAGCTACCCGACGACTCCTGGCTACTTCTAGCTTATTATTAGTCTAATAATAAACTAGAAGTAGCTGGGAGTCATTCGGTAGCTTCATCGCCTTGAGCCCAACCCTTCCCGCTTTTCGGTGTCTTTAATTTGTGTAATTTCCCTTTTAAATTTGTCCGGTTTCAATTTTTGATTTTTTTTTTTTTTTCAAATCTGGCTTTCTCTAGAGAGTCTCTCACTCGGGACGTGGCTGGGGACCTATGAAACTTGCTTCCGCAAAAGAGTCGGAATAAGTGGAAGAATAAAGGGCTGCGGTTGGGGGTGGGCGGGGGGGATGAAGCTACCCGACGACTCCTGGCTACTTCTAGCTTATTATTAGTCTAATAATAAACTAGAAGTAGCTGGGAGTCATTCGGTAGCTTCATCGCCTTGAGCCCAACCCTTCCCGCTTTTCGGTGTCTTTAATTTGTGTAATTTCCCTTTTAAATTTGTCCGGTTTCAATTTTTGATTTTTTTTTTTTTTTCAAATCTGGCTTTCTCTAGAGAGTCTCTCACTCGGGACGTGGCTGGGGACCTATGAAACTTGCTTCCGCAAAAGAGTCGGAATAAGTGGAAGAATAAAGGGCTGCGGTTGGGGGTGGGCGGGGGGGATGAAGCTACCCGACGACTCCTGGCTACTTCTAGCTTATTATTAGTCTAATAATAAACTAGAAGTAGCTGGGAGTCATTCGGTAGCTTCATCGCCTTGAGCCCAACCCTTCCCGCTTTTCGGTGTCTTTAATTTGTGTAATTTCCCTTTTAAATTTGTCCGGTTTCAATTTTTGATTTTTTTTTTTTTTTTTCAAATCTGGCTTTCTCTAGAGAGTCTCTCACTCGGGACGTGGCTGGGGACCTATGAAACTTGCTTCCGCAAAAGAGTCGGAATAAGTGGAAGAATAAAGGGCTGCGGTTGGGGGTGGGCGGGGGGGATGAAGCTACCCGACGACTCCTGGCTACTTCTAGCTTATTATTAGTCTAATAATAAACTAGAAGTAGCTGGGAGTCATTCGGTAGCTTCATCGCCTTGAGCCCAACCCTTCCCGCTTTTCGGTGTCTTTAATTTGTGTAATTTCCCTTTTAAATTTGTCCGGTTTCAATTTTTGATTTTTTTTTTTTTTTTTCAAATCTGGCTTTCTCTAGAGAGTCTCTCACTCGGGACGTGGCTGGGGACCTATGAAACTTGCTTCCGCAAAAGAGTCGGAATAAGTGGAAGAATAAAGGGCTGCGGTTGGGGGTGGGCGGGGGGGATGAAGCTACCCGACGACTCCTGGCTACTTCTAGCTTATTATTAGTCTAATAATAAACTAGAAGTAGCTGGGAGTCATTCGGTAGCTTCATCGCCTTGAGCCCAACCCTTCCCGCTTTTCGGTGTCTTTAATTTGTGTAATTTCCCTTTTAAATTTGTCCGGTTTCAATTTTTGATTTTTTTTTTTTTTTCAAATCTGGCTTTCTCTAGAGAGTCTCTCACTCGGGACGTGGCTGGGGACCTATGAAACTTGCTTCCGCAAAAGAGTCGGAATAAGTGGAAGAATAAAGGGCTGCGGTTGGGGGTGGGCGGGGGGGGATGAAGCTACCCGACGACTCCTGGCTACTTCTAGCTTATTATTAGTCTAATAATAAACTAGAAGTAGCTGGGAGTCATTCGGTAGCTTCATCGCATTGAGCCCAACCCTTCCCGCTTTTCGGTGTCTTTAATTTGTGTAATTTCCCTTTTAAATTTGTCCGGTTTCAATTTTTGATTTTTTTTTTTTTTTCAAATCTGGCTTTCTCTAGAGAGTCTCTCACTCGGGACGTGGCTGGGGACCTATGAAACTTGCTTCCGCAAAAGAGTCGGAATAAGTGGAAGAATAAAGGGCTGCGGTTGGGGGTGGGCGGGGGGGATGAAGCTACCCGACGACTCCTGGCTACTTCTAGCTTATTATTAGTCTAATAATAAACTAGAAGTAGCTGGGAGTCATTCGGTAGCTTCATCGCCTTGAGCCCAACCCTTCCCGCTTTTCGGTGTCTTTAATTTGTGTAATTTCCCTTTTAAATTTGTCCGGTTTCAATTTTTGATTTTTTTTTTTTTTTCAAATCTGGCTTTCTCTAGAGAGTCTCTCACTCGGGACGTGGCTGGGGACCTATGAAACTTGCTTCCGCAAAAGAGTCGGAATAAGTGGAAGAATAAAGGGCTGCGGTTGGGGGTGGGCGGGGGGGATGAAGCTACCCGACGACTCCTGGCTACTTCTAGCTTATTATTAGTCTAATAATAAACTAGAAGTAGCTGGGAGTCATTCGGTAGCTTCATCGCCTTGAGCCCAACCCTTCCCGCTTTTCGGTGTCTTTAATTTGTGTAATTTCCCTTTTAAATTTGTCCGGTTTCAATTTTTGATTTTTTTTTTTTTCAAATCTGGCTTTCTCTAGAGAGTCTCTCACTCGGGACGTGGCTGGGGACCTATGAAACTTGCTTCCGCAAAAGAGTCGGAATAAGTGGAAGAATAAAGGGCTGCGGTTGGGGGTGGGCGGGGGGGATGAAGCTACCCGACGACTCCTGGCTACTTCTAGCTTATTATTAGTCTAATAATAAACTAGAAGTAGCTGGGAGTCATTCGGTAGCTTCATCGCATTGAGCCCAACCCTTCCCGCTTTTCGGTGTCTTTAATTTGTGTAATTTCCCTTTTAAATTTGTCCGGTTTCAATTTTTGATTTTTTTTTTTTTTTCAAATCTGGCTTTCTCTAGAGAGTCTCTCACTCGGGACCTATGAAACTTGCTTCCGCAAAAGAGTCGGAATAAGTGGAAGAATAAAGGGCTGCGGTTGGGGGTGGGCGGGGGGGATGAAGCTACCCGACGACTCCTGGCTACTTCTAGCTTATTATTAGTCTAATAATAAACTAGAAGTAGCTGGGAGTCATTCGGTAGCTTCATCGCCTTGAGCCCAACCCTTCCCGCTTTTCGGTGTCTTTAATTTGTGTAATTTCCCTTTTAAATTTGTCCGGTTTCAATTTTTGATTTTTTTTTTTTTTCAAATCTGGCTTTCTCTAGAGAGTCTCTCACTCGGGACGTGGCTGGGGACCTATGAAACTTGCTTCCGCAAAAGAGTCGGAATAAGTGGAAGAATAAAGGGCTGCGGTTGGGGGTGGGCGGGGGGGATGAAGCTACCCGACGACTCCTGGCTACTTCTAGCTTATTATTAGTCTAATAATAAACTAGAAGTAGCTGGGAGTCATTCGGTAGCTTCATCGCCTTGAGCCCAACCCTTCCCGCTTTTCGGTGTCTTTAATTTGTGTAATTTCCCTTTTAAATTTGTCCGGTTTCAATTTTTGATTTTTTTTTTTTTTTCAAATCTGGCTTTCTCTAGAGAGTCTCTCACTCGGGACGTGGCTGGGGACCTATGAAACTTGCTTCCGCAAAAGAGTCGGAATAAGTGGAAGAATAAAGGGCTGCGGTTGGGGGTGGGCGGGGGGGGGGGGGTCAACCGCCGCGGCGTATGTACATATGAGCGTGAAATGTATTCGTATTTTTAAAATATCACCTCTAAAAAATAATATTTTTAATTTTTTTCCTTATCCTCTCATCTTAAAAAATATTTCATTCTTTTTTAGTTGACAAAATATTACTAAAACATATACTTAATTTTATTTGAAGGGTTGAAATCTTACCCTCAGCTCGTCATCTTGTAACACACAAAATATTAAAATAAGCCTACATTTTAGAAATATTTTGTCAATTAAGGGGGTCCGAGACACAAAAATCTTAAAATTTTCCTAAAATGTTTCATTACATAAAAAATTTCTCTGTTTTTGTTTGCTTAAAATGAAGTTTAAATCATGATTCTATCTTAATTAGAACAGGAAATATTCATTTTTAAGTTTTGGTTTGTTTTCAAAATCTAGCTTTCAAGCAATGGTTGTAATGAAAACGACTTTTTGTGAAAATGCGTTTTTCTTCATGATGGGTTTTTTCACCATTTCTCGTATTTAAATTGTTATAATTAAAGAACCATTAAAGATAAATCGTTCAAATTTGGAACATGTCTTTTTCAATTGTTTTACTTTAATTTTGATTCAGAAAATTTGAAAAAAAATTACTTTTGAAAGTATGATTTTTTTTTTTAAATGTTACACCACCTTTTTTTTTTCAAGTTTTTCTTTAAATATTTTTAATTTTTAACCATTTGGAAAAATGGTTATTGTCCTCGTCAGGGTAGGAAATCGAAAACATATCTGAAGGTTTTTATTGCTTGAATCCGCCTTTTATTCGTTTTCTGATTGGTCTATACAGTAATCTGTATTTTCCCTTTACTTTCAACAGAGATGGATACTTCTGTTGCCACTATGACAAAAAAGTAATAAAAACTACAAAAAAAAATTAATAACACAGGAACAAATTGAGATACAGCTTTCAAACAAATTGCATTTAAAAGTACATTTTTTTTTCTCTATACGACGGTGTAAAAAGTAATATTGTGGGATGTTTAGAAGTTTGAGAACGAAATTTCATTTAAAATTCGTCGTCAGATTTCTTGGAAATCTGACGATGGAAAAGCCTTTTCCGGAACAGCCAATGAAATGCTTGGATAATACGTAAGTTTCAGGTGGATAATACGTGAGTTTCAGGAAATCTGACCAGTCGCAGGCGATTTTTGTCGCTTGCAATTTTTACATGTAACAACACTATTAATGTTTAATCCATGTCGTACATAATGTATGATCAACTCCGTGCGATTTTTTATGTCTTAAATTTTAGTCTTTGAAAAAGTCATTTTCCAAATGGTCGTTGTAATTTGTTAAATTGCTTTTTTTTATTTATTTAAATTAATATTTTTAAAACGCTTAATCTAAATTAAAACTTATATATCTCTCTTTATTTAAATGCAATAAAAATGAAATTCTACAAATAATATTTCGAGTTATAACGATATTAAACTACCCCACTTTTTAATAAAATTAAAAAAAAAAAAAATATGAGAAGTTTTATAATGTGATTTTGTTTACAAATGGTATGGTTAACCATCACAAAAAATTTCGAATTTTAACTCAATAAATAAAAATTATTTGAAAATGTGTCGCGGACCCCCTTAAAAAAGGAAAAAGTCATTCTTTGAAAAGACTATACTGAAAAGAGAATTTAAAAATATTAATGTTCTGAGGAGATATTTTAATAAAAAAAGAAAAATGCCCAGCTAAACTGATGGCATTGAGCTCACAGGCTATTCACAATAATTATATATCATACTCTTATTTTAAAGAATAATGCCCTCAAAAAAATAAGTGAAGGGGACTTAGCACCCGTTTCACCCTTTATACTTAACCAGTGAACCTCCGAATCTAATCAGGGAAGCTCCCTATCATAATAAACCGGTATACTAAATTTGAAGCAAATCGAATAAACCTGCAAAAAAAACCATTTATCTAAATTAAGGGGGTGGACTAGACAGCCCCCTTTATCCTTAACCAATGAATGCCCAAAACGAATCAGGGAAGCTCCTTAACATAAAAAACAGGTATACCAAATTTGGAGCAAAGCGAATAATTCTGCATGAAAAACCCATTTATCTAATTTAAGAGGGGTGGGCTAACCTCCCTTTTCCCCCTTTATACTTAACCAATGAACCCCAAAACTAATCAGGGAAGTTCCTTAACATAATAAACCGGTATACCAAATACGGAGCAAATCGAATCATTCTGCATGAAAAACCCATTCATCTAATTTAAGAGGGGCGGGCTAACCTCCATTTTCCCCCTTTATCCTTAACCAATGAACCCACAAAACTAATCAGGGAAGTTCCTTAACCTAATAAACCGGTATACCAAATTCGGAGCAAATCGAATCATTCTGCATTAAAAACCCATTTATCTGAATTAAGGGGGTGGACTAGCCCCCCCTTTTTCCCCTTTATTCTTAACCAATGAACCCCCAAAACTAATCAGGGAAGTTCCTTAACCTAATTAACCGGTATATCAAATTCGGAGCAAATCGAATCATTCTGCATGAAAAACCCATTTATCTGAATGAAAAGGGGTGGACTAACTCCCCTTTCCCCCCTTTATCCTTAACCAATGAACCCCCAAATCTAATCAGGGAAGTTCCTTAACATAATAAACCGGTATACCAAATACGGAGCAAATCGAATGATTCTGCATGAAAAACCCATTTATCTGAATTAAGGGGGGTGGACTAACCCCGTTTTTCCCTCTTTATCCTTAACCAATGAACTCCCAAATCTAATCAGGGAAGTTCCTTAACATAATAAACCGGTATACCAAATTCGGGGCAAATCGAATGATTCTGCATGAAAAACCCATTTATCTGAATTAAGGGGGGTGGACTAACCCCGTTTTTCCCCCTTTATCCTTAACCAATGAACTCCCAAAACTAATCAGGGAAGTTCCTTAACATAATAAACCGGTATACCAAATACGGAGCAAATCGAATGATTCTGCATGAAAAACCCAATTATCTGAATTAAGGGGGGTGGACTAACCCCGTTTTCCCCCCTTTATCCTTAACCAATGAACTCCCAAAACTAATCAGGGAAGTTCCTTAACATAATAAACCGGTATACCAAATTTGGGGCAAATCGAATGATTCTGCATGAAAAACCCATTTATCTAATTTAAGAGGGGCGTGCTAACCTCCCTTTTCCCCCTTTATCCTTAAACAATGAACCCCCAAAACTAATCAGGGAAGTTCCTTAACATAATATACCGGTATACCAAATTCGGGGCAAATCGAATGATTCTGCATGAAAAACCCATTTATCTAATTTAAGAGGGGCGTGCTAACCTCCCTTTTCCCCCTTTATCCTTAAACAATGAACCCCCAAAACTAATCAGGGAAGTTCCTTAACATAATATACCGGTATACCAAATTCGGGGCAAATCGAATGATTCTGCATGAAAAACCCAATTATCTGAATTAAGGGGGTGGACTAACCCCCCTTTTCCCCCTTCAAATTCGGAGCAAATCGAATCATTCTGCATGAAAAACTCATTTATCTGAATAAAAAGGGGTGGACTAACCTCCCTTTTGCCCCTTTATCCTTAACCAATGAACCCCCAAAACTAATCAGGGAAGTTCCTTAACCTAATAAACCGGTATACCAAATTCGGAGCAAATCGAATCATTCTGCATGAAAAACCAATTTATATGAATTAAGGGGGTGGACTAGCTCCCCTTTTCCCCCTTTATCCTTAACCAATGAACCCCCGAAACTAATCAGGGAAGTTCCTTAACCTAATAAACCGGTATACCAAATTCGGAGCAAATCGAATCATTCTGCATGAAAAACCCATTTATCTGAATTAAGGGGGTGGACTAGCCCCCCTTTTCCCCTTTTATTCTTAACCAATGAACCCCCAAAACTAATCAGGGAAGTTCCTTAACCTAATTAACCGGTATACCAAATTCGGAGCAAATCGAATCATTCTGCATGAAAAACCCATTTATCTGAATAAAAAGGGGTGGACTAACCCCCCTTTTCCCCCTTTATCCTTAACCAATGAACCCCGAAAACTGATCAGGGAAGTTCCTTAACATAATAAACCGGTATACCAAATACGGAGCAAAGCGAATAATTCTGCATGAAAAACCCATTTATCTGAATTAAGGTGGGTGGACTAACCCCGTTTTCCCCCCTTTATCCTTAACCAATGAACTCCCAAAACTAATCAGGGAAGTTCCTTAACATAATAAACCGGTATACCAAATTCCGGGCAAATCAAATGATTCTGCATGAAAAACCCAATTATCTGAATTAAGGGGGTGGACTAACCGCCCTTTTCCCCCTTCAAATTCGGAGCAAATCGAATCATTCTGCATAAAAAACCCATTTATCTGAATAAAAAGGGGTGGACTAACCCCCTTTATCCTTAACCAATGAACCCCCAAAACTAATCAGGGAAGTTCATTAACATAATAAACCGGTATACCAAATACGGAGCAAATCGAATGATTCTGCATGAAAATCCCATTTATCTGAATTAAGGGGGGGTGGACTAACCCCGTTTTTCCCCCTTTATCCTTAACCAATGAACTCCCAAAACTAATCAGGGAAGTTCCTTAACATAATAAACCGGTATACCAAATTCGGGGCAAATCGAATGATTCTGCATGAAAAACCCAATTATCTGAATTAAGGGGGTGGATTAACCCCCCCTTTTCCCCCTTCAAATTCGGAGCAAATCGAATCATTCTGCATGAAAAACCCATTTATCTGAATAAAAAGGGGTGGACTAACCCCCCTTTTCCTCCTTTATCCTTAACCAATGAACCCCCAAAACTAATCAAGGAAGTTCCTTTACATAATAAACCGGTATACCAAATACGGAGCAAATCGAATGATTCTGCATGAAAAACCCATTTATCTGAATTAAAGGGGGTGGACTAACCACGTTTTTCCCCCTTTATCCTTAACCAATGAACTCCCAAAACTAATCAGGGAAGTTCCTTAACATTATAAACCGGTATAACAAATTCGGGGCAAATCGAAGGATTCTGCATGAAAAACCCAATTATCTGAATTAAGGGGGTGAACTAACCCCCCTTTTCCCCCTTTATCCTTAACCAATGAACCTCCAAAACTAATCAGGGAAGTTCCTTAACATAATAAACCGGTATACCAAATTCGGAGAAAATCGAATGATTTTGCATGAAAAACCCATTTATCTGAATTAAGGGGTTGGGCTAACCCCGTTTTCCCCCCTTTATCCTTAACCAATGAACTCCCAAAACTAATCAGGGAAGCGCCTTATCACAATAAACCTAGGAAAAAATTTTAAAGCAAATCGGATGTTTCTGTCAAGAGTTATCGCGTTACGTACATACATACGTATGAACGTACATACATACATACATACATACAGAGCGGGCGGGCACATTAGCTCTCAGGCTTTGATAGCCTGTGAGCTAAAAACTAGTCGTTGGGGTCCACCGTAATACTTACCCATCATGGATATGCATAATCCTTCTATATATATAAAAAAAGTTTTGATTTGGAAATGGACCAATGAAAATCTGCGTAGATCATCCGGGTATACTCCTACTAGATCGGCATCCATTTTTTTTATGACCGGGGGTCTTTCTTCGTTAATATTAAGAAAACTGTTTCATACAAAAATATGCAAATCAGTGGAATTATAGAGAAATGTTTGATAAACACGCTGATGCAGACAGTTTTTAAATCGAATAATTATTTTAAGAGATATTTAATGTTAAAGATTGTCAAAATCGTTCCATTAAAAAAGTTTTATAGGAGAAAAACTATACATAGGAATTTAAACATTTTTAGATCATTTTATACATTGGAAGATCCCGATGTGCAGACAGCAATTATCTTTTTAATTTGACTCATTTTTTGAGGATTTATTTCCATTTTAAATTGAAATTTTCAGCATTTCGAGAGATATTTTTTACACATTTTAGAAAAGGGCAATTATTTTAAACTGTTGCCAATTTTAAAAACAGCTCAAAGAATAATATTTCCTTCAAATAAAAAAAATATTTATACGTGGCTATTATAAACAGAAAAAAACTTTCAAATTAGAATTAAGTGATTACGTGTTAAAAATCGGGAAAATATTGAAAATTACATCATAAAAACTACAGTTACACGTGAATTTTAAAAGGAAAAGAAAAATTTTAAATACTAAATTCATTATTATGCGTTGAAAGTCACAAATGAAGGAAATTGCGTCATATTTAAAAACGCCAAATAAATAAAAGTTGGCAAAACACTTTAAATTAAAAAATATATTTCCACGAGACATTTATTTCATATTTTGAGATAATCTTTTCAACTATTATCGTGAATTCTAAAACAGCGCAAATAATATTTCCTTTCTAACAACAAAAGTATTTTCATGTGAATATTAAAAAGAGAAAGGAAACTTTGGAGAAAATTACATCAGATTTAAAACGATACATTTAAAAGAGCTTTCTCATGGCGTTGTTAAAAAGTACCGAGAGACAAAGACTCTGTGTTCTTAATTCATTTTACATTAGCTTACTTTCAAATTTTCAACTAATTTTAACACTTTCCAGCAAAGTTGAAAAGTGTTATTGATTTCGGTTTGTCTGTTCGCGCTCTAACTCTTTTAAATATACTCGGATCGCACTGAAACTTTTGGCTATTGACGTTTAGCCTAGCACGAACCCTATTTCAAATGAAGTTTGTAGCATGTTTAGTTCATTTACAGGGACAGTCAAAAGTATTCCATTACATTACGGCCAATGGGAAAAAATCATTTCAAATGAATTTTAAAGATGTTACACCCTTTCAAGCATAATAAAAATATATGCATTTACGAAGTGCACTAAAATATGTAGAATATTCTGTAGCATATGCGGTGCAACGAATAGTTACTATTCATTTACAGTGCTACACAAAAGAATTCCATTACAAATGGTATAGGGGGAAATTGTTTGCGGCGTATTTTAATTATACAAATTCATATATAATAAAATTGATATACGTCGATGAAGCTGACTTAAGTTATTTCATGCATAATGCGAAGTGCATAGCATTTACAGGAACATACAAAACATTTCAGACAAGTATTTTCTATCCGAAGTACTGTATAATAGCGGCGATGGCAGGGAATGCATTTTTAATTATGATATGCGCTTTTAAGTTTCACCATATTTATGCATACTATATGGTGTGTGTAAATGTTATAGTTGATATACAGGGCTACGCAAAAGAATTCGTAACGGTTACTGAGTATGACCGTAAATTGTTGAAAGGTGTGTTTAAAATGTGTTATGCTGAACAGCATGTAGTTTTCTATGAAATGTTTGTAGAATATAGATAAAATGATATACAGGGCCGCGCAAAGAATTTGATACATGGCCGCCTATAGATGAGAAATTCTGGAAATGCGATTTCAGTAGTTTTAAGAGTGATTTAGTTTGAATTAAAGTTTAGCTAAATAGTGGCGTGTAATAAAGGTACTAGGTAAACAACAGGGCTGAACAAAAGTATTCAAGTATGTTTCCATCTATTAGTATAAATTGCTGAAAGAGAAATTTCAACCCGTTATGCGTTTTCTTGCTAAACAAAATTTTCTATTATATAGTATATATATAAGCCTACAGATCAAATACACGGCTGTTCGGAAGAATTGGAATAAATATTTGGCTATGGATGGTAACTGCTGAAATCAGTTTTTTAAATGTTTAGTTAGTTATCTTATTTACCTTATTTCCCTAAATAACGAAGTTTTGTTAAAGCTTTCAGGGGGTGTTGGATAGTGCTTCATAATCTATGCCGTACACATGATTTTTCTTTCTTGTTTTTAATCAAAGACGAGCCATTGTATCTCTTAGCAGCGGCTGATTTCGTCTTAAAAATGTCGAATCAAAGGAAAATGAATGAAAACCCGTTTACAGGGAGACCGTCACTGTTTTTTAAAATTATAATTCAATCTCTTTAAGGCCGATGAAATTTACATGCTTTTAAAATCTGGGGTGTCTGAACGGGAGTTGGCGAGCGTAGCTCGTAGGGGGCAGAGCCCCCTAGTATGATATATAAAAATAAAACATGTATAAACTATTTAATAAAATGCATATCCAGGGATAACTAAGGGTACTGAAATTTAACAGGCTTTGTCACACTATTACATTCTAAGTACATACCAAAGTTCAAGACTCTATCTCAATTTGTTCTGTACAAAGAGTGTTTAAAAGCGTGGCTTTGTGACGTCATAAACGTTAAATGCTGAATTACTGAATTGCGCAAAAGAAACATCCTTATAACTCCAAAAATGACAATAATATTAACTAACAGTTTACTGAGTCGGATTAAGCGCCCATTTCCAATTAAAATATATCATTGAATTGAAACTTGAATGAAATACAGGGTCATGAAAAATCGAAGAGTGAGGAAATAGGATTACAAATACGGTAACTCATTATCCGAGCGACTTCCTTCTTTATGCAAAATTTATGTTTTTCTATTGTCTTTTATATTCACTCCTTAAAATAAACAATTTCGAAAAATTTTATATACCTTTTATCAGAACAAATACTTGAAGAGTCCGAGAAAAATAGTTTCGGATAATCATGGTTAATGAAATTCAATTGGCTTCTTTTTATTCTTGCATACGAAGTACACACCAAATTTCAAGTCTCTATCTCAATTTGTTCGGGAGATAGAGCGTTTACAGACGCACACACATACACGCAGACAGAGAGACGGACGGCAATTTTTTTTCTTCTAAAAATATGTTTTTCGGAATATCCAGTGTCTGAAACATGTAAATCCGTCAATTTTTTTTTCGATTTTTAAAACGATTAGAAGATTTATCATATACTACGAATGATGGGTAAGTAATAGAAATGCATTAATTAACAAAGTTAATTGTAGATCTCATTGAACAACACCCTTTAGGCTTTTAACGCAGAAGATAGTTGTCTAGGGCAACTCCGACATCACCCTTTCCATAGTTCCATATGTGGCAAGGTCAATCCAAAAATGTTTCGTAAAAACCTGCAAAGCTGTAAAATTATTGCAGAACACAAATCACGTTTACTCATTCCTGTTATAGCTGTTCTATAAAACATTAACCAAAACCTTACTTTGACATTTTAAATAACACTTTACATTTAACGCAACAATGTAGCCACAGTAAATATGCGCAATTTAAAATGTTAATAACACTTATCCCTGTTCAAAATCGCGAGAAAAGAACACATGAAAGACAAATGTAATTGCTAATTAACAGCTGATGAGACTCCATTTGTCGCAGCAATTATTTTTCAGTCACTTCTCGTGACATGTTTTAATGTAACATTTCGTTTGAGTACCGCCATTTTCTTATTTAGTTGAAGATTGTAAAAGGTCGAAACGAACTATTTAGAACATTAATAATATTCAAGATTATGCATTATTATTGTATCTGTCAGAGTAAAATTTAGTTTTATTGTTAGAAAAATGTTTTAATGGGATAAAGTTAAAAGGAATAATGATTTTATATAAAAATGGTAGAATTTTATGTGTTTTCTGAATGTTGAAATTGAAATGCTTTAAAATACTGAATTAAATGCGATTTTAGGTGTGTTCGTAATTATATAAATACGTAGCACCTATAGTCGTCGTTCAGTCCGTCCGTCTGTCCGCATATAACAGAGCAAAAACTACCCAACCGAATGGTCTGAAATTTTAAATATATAATTGTTATAAAATTTTGTCGAGTCATTTCAAATTTTATGAAAATCGGATGCATAGTTTAATTACAGGGAGACTCAAAAGTTTTTCGTTACATGATGGCCAATGGGAAAAAGTTATTTCAAGTGCCTTTTAATGATGTTACAGCCTTTCGAACAGAATGGAATGGATATGCATTTATGCAGTGAACTAAAATATGCGTTCAGTAAAATATGCGGTGCAAAACATATTTATAAAACTAGTTATAGTACGATCGTACCTCAGTTGCCACGTTTGACGTGCAATTTCCAACTTGTTTTTAATTGCTTTTTACTGTTACAATATATTGTGGCTTATTTTTAAAGTCACCTTTTTTGATTAAAGTTAATTTTATTTTTAGTAAAAAAAATATACATTTTTATTTATTTTCATCTTTTTTATGCGCTTTCGTAATTATATAAACGAGTTGGAACCCGTCGAAATTCGCCGAATTAAAATGTTAGAATGGAACTGTTAGATCGAAATTATAATAAACGTACAAAAGTAATTACAATAAAAAAATAATCTTGCATTGGTTATCTAACTGTTAAAACAAATGATGTTTTTAACCTAAAATTACCAAAATATTATATTCAAAAACTTCAACTGCTTAAATTATTGAAAAATTAAACTGTATTATAATACGTAATCAACATGAGTAATCATGTTGAAGTTATCGATTGAGGCTCTTACGTTTATTTTTAGGGGATGAAAAATCAGTAAAAAGGATTTTGCTTTATCACATCATAAAGTTTTCCCCATAAAATCTAAACTGTACGTTATTTTCACATTCTCAAAATTTACATACGTACCACTCAAATTCACAATTTAAAAGTATTTTAACGCGCAATACATGATTAATGAATGTATTTCCAAACATAAAGTCACGTTTGTTCGATACTTTTCATGTGAACATTCGCATAAAATTTAAGTTCTAATCTCAGTACCCGCGAAAATTTACTATTCAGAAATTTGCCTATAGTTGCCATAGTATTGGCCATTTAGTATTGGTCAAATATTTAGTTTTATCAAAGAAAATGGTCGTTTTGTTTTAAATATGACATCATTTTTACTCACTGAATCATTTTGCCTAGGGTCTCAAACTCAGTATCAGCGTAATGTAAAAATATTGAAATATCTTCTTCAATCTTTTGATTTATGAAGAAGAATGCGTATTTTTTTTAATGGCTGACGTCATTTTCTGTTCAAAAATTAGAAAAAAGTTACTTTTAATTGTAATGTGAAAATGGCATCAATAAGGATATAATCAATAAAAATAAATAAACCATGACTATTTTCCCTTTACTTTTAATAGAAGCGGAGTTCTTCAGTTGCCACAATTACAAAATTGGTACTAAAAACTAGAAAAAAATTAATATCTCAAAAATAAATTGAGATAGGGCTTTCAAACAAATTGCATTTAAAACTACATTTTTCCCCTATACGACGGTGTAAAAATTTAAACCGTGCGATGTTTAGAAGTTTAAAAATTTGCAGTAGCGAAAATTGCAAAACCGACATTTCATTTCAAATTTTAAAGTGTTGCCATTCGCAGAATGACGTATGCGTTACGCACAGATATGTTTCTCCTTTATAATATAGATACGTAGCACCTATAGCCGTCGTCTGGTCCGTCTGTCCGAAAATAATACCATAAAAACGACCCAGCCAAATGGTTTGAAATTTAATATGTACAATTGTTGCACAATTTTGTCGAGTCCTTTCAAATTTTATGAAAATCGAATCAAAACTTAAAAAGATATTAATAAAAATTTTCTTCATTCTATTAAATCCTATCATACGTACTTCATTCAGTGATATACTATGAGAGGTAATGATTCTAGGTTGCTATGGTGATTGCGGCCTATTTAACATGGAGTCATATTATTTTCGCATTACTGAATTTAATAAAGGGCGTTCCATAATAACTGAGAGTAAAATCATAAAAAATCAAGAAATATATTTACATAAAAAAATACATCTTTCTTCTTCAAAACACCTTCCCTCAGGTGATATGCAACGGATCCATCGTTCAACACACTTTTCAAAAATATAATAAATTTAAAAAATAAAAAAACCTGACTGCGTAAAAAGCGAACTAATTATTTCTCATCAATATGAAAATATTTTTTATATTACTTACCTTTTTTTTTTATTTACTTGTATTGATGACTTTTAAGTTGTGTTTAATTATTAGTTCCTATCTACAAACACTCTTTTGATGAGGCCTATAGATATCTATTATGAAGGTTAGAGTTACAGTAAAGGTAACGATCCAAAGTATACAACTTCCAGGTTGTGTAATATTTAAACGGAGCTTCTGACTACGAAGTGGTCAATGAAACATCGTCTTCATTTTGAAAGATCTATCCTATGATAGGTCACTCAATAGGGTGCGTAATTTTTTTCGTCTCTACCGCCATTTTGAATTTATAAAAACAAGACCTATCCTATAACCACCGGAAGATTAAGACGAATCGATAGAGACCTCATTCATAAAAAATCCATCCAGCCGTTGGGAAGTTTCGAGGGTATAAAGAAATCCACATACACAGGTACGCGTGAAACACATAACCCTTCTTTTCAGTCGGGTAACAAGTAGAGTAACCGTTTTCTGGAAGCTGCTTCAAATGACCCTTACACTGCTAAAAAATTTCAGAATCTGTTGTTTAATCTGCCCGAAAAATTTGTTGTGGACTTGATATGAGGTTCAAAATGATGCACCTAAGTTTCACACCTGTTATTACAGTCTTTAGGAAATTCGGATCTGTTTGATCCCCTTATCAAGTCCGCAACAAGTGATTCGGACAGATTCAACAACAGATTAGAGGTCTGCACGGGCCGGAATTTCCAGGCCCGGGCCCGGCCCGGACCGAAGGAAAGCTATTTTGGCCCGGCCCGGTGTAAAAATTGAAAGTTCGGCCCGAGCCCGGCCCGGCCCGTTTACATTTTTACTGTTCTCGGCCCGGCCCGACTAAATGTCTACAAAAAATTCCGTTTTTTCTCGACATACAATTAAGATTCTTTTAATGAATACTACATGCATATTTATGGGAACATTTTACAGTATATTTTAAATTACTATGTGTTCGCAAAATAGAAAACACACAATAGTAAACGTTAACGATTACTTACAGTGTTTTAGTCAACGTCTCTACAGACGTTTCAAAATTTAAATAAGGGTTCATTAAAAGATTATTGTAGTTTAGAATAAAGTGTTAAAAAACATGATAACTTTTGAAGCTTATAATAAAAGGTAGATTTGTGAAAATATTTCTGTCATTTTTAAGGCTTTTCTCAAATCCAAAGGAGCTACATTTTGATACATTTATGAATTCATTTCTTTTCGGAAACGCATGAGATTGGCAGGTATTCTTATTCAGAAACCATGTAAATGCCGTTTTTTTTTTTAGATAAAAGTAATATATCTTTCAGAAAATACTGCCAAAGTTAGCGTTTTGAATCGAATTTCCGGAAGCGATAGCACAGGAAAGGAGAAAACGTACAGTCACGTGACAAGAGTCTCTGTTATCTCTGTACGTAATTTATGAAAAATGGAAACGCTATTTGATCCCAATTGCCTTCAATACTCAGCCTGTCAATTTTATGCCTTTATAGTTAAAAATGAGTCAGAAAATGTGTCTGAGAGTTTCGCATTGTTGAGCAGTAAATATGAGAACCACCTTAAGGTACATTTCCAAAGATACTGTTAACAGAAGTTCATTATCGCTATTAATACTTTTACAAAAAATAATGCCTGTCCTACACATCCTGAGAACGATTAAGACCAGTTTCGTCCCGGCACAAGTCTGCCGAAAAAAATTAAACCCGGGATCAGGCATCATGTAACTGTACGATGCCGATCTCTACGATGGACATGTTACATTTCTGTATTGATGTTGTTAAACTCGCATTGGCTCGTAACGCACATTTATACTTCTCGAAAAAGTCATATTCATTGGAAATGACCTCGTATTTTATCTGCTCCTCTCAAATTTTTATATCGGGCCGATAGGCCCGATTAATTTTTTTTATCGGCCGGTCCCGGCCCTTCAGGCCCGTTCAATTTTTTTGCCGGCCCGGCCCGTTTATTTTGTCTGTCGGCCCGGCCCGTTGAAAAAATTGTCCTAATTCTGGCGGCCCGGCCCGGCCCGTTTGAAAATTCTCCTCCATTCCGCCGGCCCGGCCCGCGGGCCGGGCCGGGTACGGGCCTCGGGCCAAGCCCGGGCCCGTGCAGACCTCTACAACAGATTCTGAAGTTATTTTAACAGTGTAGGGTTATTTGAAGCAGCTTCTAGAAAACGGCTTCTCTGTTTATTTTGAAAAGTGTATTGAACGATGGAACCATTGCATATCACCTGAGAGAAGTTGTTTTGAAGAAGAATGATGTATTTTTTGATGTAAATATATTTATAGAGTTTTTATGATTTTACTCAGTTATTATGGAACGCCCGTAGTACATGTAATCTTAATAAATTTTGTATTCATGCATTTTTGCATAAGAGTGCAACAGCCATTGCACCAAAATCCGAATATTTATAAAACTAGTTGTAGTACAAACGCACCTCATTTGCCTCGTTTGACACACAATTTCCGACTTGTTTTCTTGTGTAACAGCCATTTTTCTTCCCTTCTTTCATCGAACTTATTAATTTTAAATTTCATGTAGATGCTCCCTTTCTTGACAGTATATTACAGTCGGACCTCTATTTTGCGAACTTTTCCTCGGAACCAACAACATTTTGCGAATTTCTTCGTAAAATAACCCCCAAATAGCGAAGTGTATTCTCTATTTAACGAACTTTTTCTTCTGATATAATTTTTTTTTCTCCCTATTTCTCAAAATATTTCCGGACACTTCAAACTTATTCTTTCTTTTACACATTTTATAATGCTCAATAACCTTGAATTAGTTTTACCAGGTGCCTAACTCAACGATAGCAGTAAAATGCCTGTCATTCTTTGCATTTCATCCAGGAAATGCAAACTTTCAATTTCACTCTCAAAAAGGCTGTTCTGTAGTAAATAAGTTTCAGTAATTAAACTTAAGGACGCATGTAGTAATACAGTGCTTAAAATTACTTGTTATAATAAATACGATAATACCATTAAAATTCATTAATTTTAATGTAAATATTTTCTTAATACTGAAAATACAGTGTATTTCCGGACAATATATTTTTTAAATTCTTGTTGTCCTTAACAGATTTCTTTTTGATGGGTAAAATGAATAATAATAATTAAAAAAAATATGATTTACAAAAAAAAGTGTGATTAGTTAAGTTTTTTAATAATGTTTAGTGTTTATGAATTAAAAAACTCTTTTGTATAGTTTAAAGTATTTAAAAAGGTTCATCTCTATTTAACGAATTTTCCACATAACGAACTTTTTTTCGGGATTTAGCGACTTCGTTAAATAGAGGTCCGACTGTATTTTTCCAGTGTGCCTAAATGTATATATATATCTCAATATCTTTCTCACACACATTTATTATTCAATTGGGTAGCTTAATTTAACAGCTAAAAAAGAGAGAACTGGATTTGTTAGATAAAGAAAATGAGAGAACATCGGTTTAAACTGATGGCAGAAGAAAATTATTATCGGTTATATAATGCAAAAGAAAAAAAGGGCAAGATTAAAAGATCGCGTAAAATTGGTTTCCCACAAAAACTTTTACAAAAACTTTTTTTTTTTTCAAATAGATTAATAAAAACAAACATTAGTTAAAACATTTTTGAAATGCGCATTACTTATTAAACGCAATAAACTACTATACTCTATCATATACTTGATTTCCAGGCATATAAAGGAAATTTATAGAGCTAAACATGTTAATTATTACAGACTTTAGAACGGTAGCGTACGATATGAACTTTATATTAAACAGGTTAATTAAGAACTAGAAAGAAGAGATTAATGGTGGTGGTATGATATAATTAGTGCTTAGCACAGCAAGCGATATATTTAGGGCTTAATCTTTCACCAAACATGTTAAATACATTTATCAATTCCTGTAAAATTATCGTACGTTGTAAAATAAATGTTTCATGTTGAAATGAGTAATAAAGTGAATATAACATGTTTCATTTTATGAAAGAATATAATTCACATTAACATGTAAGTAATGATAATGTATAAAATGTATAGAATGTAGTAATATAATTCACGAACATAATTTATCGCCATTTCTGGTACATTTCACAGGAAATTCATACCGTCACACAATATTACTTAAATATATCTACCAATGAAAGTGATTTTCTGAGACTTAAACAACTGATTAGCAGTTGCCTGAAAATGTGATTGAGATTACAATGTCAAAGTTTTAATAAATACATTTATGTACTTTTGTTGCATCTTTACAATGTTAAGGATGTTCTCAAGTTCCGGTCTCAATAAACGCGAAACTTTCTGGCTCCTGTTTAGACATAAAGGCACAAAATTCGCAGACTTGACTATTGAAGTGATTTGGAGCCTGAGTTTTCCACGTTTTGATAAACATTGATATTTATTTGATACTTATTTACCATTTTTTGATACTTATCGAGTTAAAGCGATTTTGGTCACGTGACAACATGTTTTGCTCCTTTCTGGCGTTGGTTTTCTCCCTCCTCGTGGAAATTCGCTTCAAAACGCCCAATTTGACGATACTTTCTAGACTATCTTTCGTTCTTACAAAAAAAATGGAAGACGTCTTTCTAATACACAGTTTCTGAATAACAACACCTGTCTATTTCATGCGTTTGATAAATGAATTAACAAATGTATCATAAAGTTGGCCCTTAGGATTTTAGAATACCTTAAAAATGCTACACATATAATAGATTTTATTTTAAAAATATGTGTATTATTTAATAGAAATTATTATACTAGCTGACCCACCCTCCGTTCCTTAGGCCTGTGATAACAAATATACATATACCTAAATTCAGTGTTGAATGATTTGATAATTTTAGACAAAAATCTTTCTAAATGAAACTAATATTGGGGACTCCACAGCATTCGACAGTCTACACTCTTTAAATTTCTATAATTTCATATTTTTAAACGAAGATCTATCTAAACGAACCTAAAGTTTCGACCCCCAATGCCTTCGCAGTATACACTAGAGATGAGTTCGGGCTCTTTTTTCGGAACCCGGGTCCGCCCGAGGGCTCCCGAGCCCGATGATTTAAAATCCGAACCCGCCCGAGCCCGATTGCAAAAATATACAATAGTAAAAAAAAAAATTACATAATATTTAAAAATTGTTTCAAAAGATATAGTATAGCATTTTTAAACAACTTTTTACGTAGAAATAACGGTTAAATGAAATAAATTCAATATTATCAAAAGAGAAGTTTGGCATCAAATAAAAATATTTCATACTTAAAAGGATTCTCATATTTTTTCTTCCTTAACAAGCAAATCTTATGGACACGTTAAGGAAGTGTGTTTAATGAATAAATGCATGAAATTTGCAGAAATTACTATTTATATGCCGAAGAATCGAACACTTTTCTTTCAATTTTGAAGATGTACATCTTTAACTATATTTGATTCCTCCCTCATAACAATTATTTGTGATTGACGTAATTCTGAATATCAGCTAAAAAATTTGAAAGCTCCCATGGTTTTATAAGAAAAGAGGAAACACTGCTCAATTGCTTTCTATTGAAATAATATGGTAATTTATTTACTTACGATTGAAAGCGTAGATGTGCAGCGTACAGATCCAGCGCACCCGAGGCCGAAGATTAGAACAAAAATAGAGCCGAACCTGTGTCGAGCCAGGGCCCATGCTCGGACTGAGCCCGTCTCATCTCTAGTGTACACCGGTCGTGCTACGCATGTTCTCGGATGTCCCGAACCTTCTATTAGTAGTATTTTAATTTTCAGGCGAAAATGAATTGAAACCAGGTTTTAAAGAATGAAACAGGATTCCTTTTACGAGTGTCAAAACAATCGCCCGAAATGCAGAAAAAAACTTCTAAAAACTCGCGAAATATTAAAAATTCGCTGCATGAATTCCGAAACTTTATTGTAACTGTACTGGGCTATAAGATTGAAACCGAATTCCTTTTATTAATTCCAAAACATTGCTTCAAAACACAAAAACAAACCTCTAAAAATAGTTATAGAGCGTATAAATTTTATTAAAAATGCTGGGCAGTACGAACCCACAAACAAAGCCCTTATAATATGAAAAAGACTTTTAAACGATCCCTAAACTCTGAATTAAAACTTTCCTCGCACGCCAAACAAATGCAAGTGTAATAATGCACACTCAGAGAGAACTTACTTTAACTGGTATTTTAAGTAGATGTACATCTTTCTTTCGCTTGTTTCTCTTAGTTATGTAGTTGCTGTTAAAATCTGGTTCATGCCGGGTCGATTTGTTTTTTATCGCCCACGTGATTCAATAAATTTTTTTCCTATATTACCCAAGCTGATATAAATGAATAATCAAGACATCTGAATCCGAATTTCCTCATCCTTGTGAAATTATGCTTATACACAAATATTCAAATCAATTTTTCTATTTAACACTTTAGAAAAAAGTAGTAACGATGGAGTACCAACATTTGTGAATGGAATCACGGACCTTTCGGGGGAACCAAAGAAGAAGCAGGCAAGCAATTATCTTACCTTTATTTGCTATGAAAATGAACGAATTATTTTAGAATATATAAGGTCTTCCAGTATTCAGAATTTAGTTAACATAAAAAACATGGGGTAGAATTTATTATATTGTGCTAAAAGATCAAAACCAGATTATTTTTACTAAAAAGTAAAAAATGCAGTGAAACACGAAAAAAAACAAACAAACAAACAAACAAACAAACAAACAAAAAAAGCTACAAATCGCAAAGGTTTGAAATATTCCAGAAGATAAAATCCACTATATTGAACTAAAAGATTTAATCCGAGTTCCTTTTACGAATGTCGAAAAATCCCCATAAAAGTAAAAACTGTAAAAATCTCATACAAAATTTGCGAGAAATTTTAAATCGCTTCATGTATTCTAAATAAACTTTATTGTGAAGAGGACAACATATACTATAGTGGACTACAACGTGGCAGGCAAATCTTCTAATCATCAAAACAGACGGACAACATTTTTTCAGTTTTCTTTCGAAGTAAACACAACAAGAACCATTTCAAACATACTTCGGAAGAGGTTTCTCGAAAAGCGGATTATGTATGTACATACACATATCACAGAGGAATAGGAATGCCAAACATTACCACATTTTGGAATTAAATAATTTCATAATCATTTAATGATTTTAATAATAATTTTGTATTTTCGGAAAAATAGTTATTAGACTAAACAAAAGATTACAGACTATTTGGATGTAAAGAACAAGAAACAAATAAAAAGCTAAAAGCTGGATGGATCAAAAATGTTAAAGATATCAAGTGAAAATCCCCCCCCCCCCCTAGAGATAGATAACGATATCATGTCCCAGACCCCCCCCCCCCCTAAAGTGATAATGTTATAAATCCACAGCTCCTTATAAGATATAAACACCTAGGAATATACATACATTTATTATTAATGCAATAAAATTTGAAAGCATAAACATAAGCACATAAACATTTATTTTCAAAAAGCTCTTTTAGAGTACAGATTGAATGCTAAACTCGAAACGAATAACATTGATTTTAAACAAAATTGGAAATATACCATTGGAACAAAAGTAGTTGAAGAAGCATTTCAAGGAAATTCAAAACACATTATTTGTACAGGATACGTTTAAATAGAAATGAGTGATTCATTATAAATGTAACGAGATTTTAAAGCATAAGCAAAAGCGCAAAAACATTTCTTTTCACCAATCTCACCGGCTGCCCCGAGATAACTCGGGGGTAAAAGCACTGTTTCCCCATACCATTTGCCGGTGAAGTGATTAAATGAATGAATTGAATACTAAACTCAAAACGAAAGAGCTTGGTTTTAAACTTAATCCAAAGTATACAATTGGAACAAAATCGAAGATGCATTTCAAAGAAATTCAAAACACATTATTTATATTGGATACATTTGAATAGATATAAGCGCAAAAACATTTCTTTTCACAAATCTCTTTTAATGCAAGAATTGAATACTAAACTCAAAACGAAAGACCTTGGTTTTAAACTTAATCCAAATTATACAATTGAAAGAAAAGTAGTCGAAGATGCATTTCAAAAAAATTCAAAACACATTATTTATACTGGATACATTTGAATAGATATAAGCGCAAAAACATTTCTTTTCACAAATCTCTTTTAATGCAAGAATTGAATACTAAACTCAAAACGAAAGAGCTTGGTTTTAAACTTACTCCAAAGTATACAATTGAAAGAAAAGTAGTCAAAGATATATTTCAAAGAAATTCAAAACACATTATTTATATAGGATATACATTTGAATAGAAATAAGCGCAAAAACATTTCTTTTCACAAATCTCTTTTAATGCATGAATTGAATACTAAACTCAAAACGAAAGACCTTGGTTTTAAACTTAATCCAGAGTATACAATTGAAAGAAAAGTAGTCGAAGATACATTTCAAAGAAATTCAACACATTATTTATATAGGATATACATTTGAATAGAAATAAGCGCGAAAACATTTCTTTTCACCAATCTCCTTTAATGAATGAATTAAATACTAAACTCAAAACGAAAGAGTTTGGCTTTAAACTTAATCCAAAGTATACAATTGGAACAAAAGTAGCCGAAGATACATTTCAAAGAAATTCAAAACATATTATTTATATAGGATACATTTGAATAGAAATTAGCGCAAAAACATTTATTTTCAGCAATCTTTTTTAATGAATGAATTGAATACTAAACTCAAAACGAAAGACCTTGGTTTTAAACTTAATCCAAAGTATACAATTGAAAGAAAAGTAGTCGAAGATACATTTCAAAGAAATTCAAAACACATTATTTATATAGGATATACATGTGAATAGAAATAAGCGCGAAAACATTTCTTTTTACCAATCTCCTTTAATGAATGAATTAAATACTAAACTCAAAACGAAAGAGTTTGGCTTTAAACTTAATCCAAAGTATACAATTGGAACAAAAGTAGTCGAAGATACATTTCAAAGAAATTCAAAACATATTATTTTTATAGGATACATTTGAATAGAAATTAGCGCAAAAACATTTATTTTCACCAATCTTTTTTAATGAATGAATTGAATACTAAACTCAAAACGAAAGACCTTGGTTTTAAACTTAATCCAAAGTATACAATTGAAAGAAAAGTAGTCGAAGATACATTTCAAAGAAATTCAAAACACATTATTTATATAGGATATACATTTGAATAGAAATAAGCGCGAAAACATTTCTTTTCACCAATCTCCTTTAATGAATGAATTAAATACTAAACTCAAAAGGAAAGAGTTTGGCTTTAAACTTAATCCAAAGTATACAATTGGAACAAAAGTAGTCGAAGATACATTTCAAAGAAATTCAAAACATATTATTTATATAGGATACATTTGAATAGAAATTAGCGCAAAAACATTTATTTTCACCAAACTTTTTTAATGAATGAATTGAATACTAAACTCAAAACGAAAGACCTTGGTTTTAAAATTAATCCAAAGTATACAATTGAAAGAAAAGTAGTCGAAGATGCATTTCAAAGAAATTCAAAACACATTATTTATATTGGATACATTTGAATAGATATAAGCGCAAAAACACTTCTTTTCACAAATCTCTTTTAATGCAAGAATTGAATACTAAACTCAAAACGAAAGAGCTTGGTTTTAAACTTAATCCAAAGTATACAATTGAAAGAAAAGTAGTCGAAGATACATTTCAAAGAAATTCAAAACACATTATTTATATAGGATATACATTTGAATAGAAATAAGCGCGAAAACATTTCTTTTCACCAATCTCCTTTAATGAATGAATTAAATACTAAACTCAAAACGAAAGAGTTTGGCTTTAAACTTAATCCAAAGTATACAATTGGAACAAAAGTAGTCGAAGATACATTTCAAAGAAATTCAAAACATATTATTTTTATAGGATACATTTGAATAGAAATTAGCGCAAAAACATTTATTTTCACCAATCTTTTTTAATGAATGAATTGAATACTAAACTCAAAACAAAAGACCTTGGTTTTAAACTTAATCCAAAGTATACAATTGAAAGAAAAGTAGTCGAAGATATATTTCAAAGAAATTCAAAACACATTATTTATATAGGATATACATTTGAATAGAAATAAGCGCGAAAACATTTCTTTTCACCAATCTCCTTTAATGAATGAATTAAATACTAAACTCAAAACGAAAGAGTTTGGCTTTAAACATAATCCAAAGTATACAATTGGAACAAAAGTAGTCGAAGATACATTTCAAAGAAATTCAAAACATATTATTTATATAGGATACATTTGAATAGAAATTAGCGCAAAAACATTTATTTTCACCAATCTTTTTTAATGAATGAATTGAATACTAAACTCAAAACGAAAGACCTTGGTTTTAAACTTAATCCAAAGTATACAATTGAAAGAAAAGTAGTCGAAGATACATTTCAAAGAAATTCAAAACACATTATTTATATAGGATATACATGTGAATAGAAATAAGCGCGAAAACATTTCTTTTTACCAATCTCCTTTAATGAATGAATTAAATACTAAACTCAAAACGAAAGAGTTTGGCTTTAAACTTAATCCAAAGTATACAATTGGAACAAAAGTAGTCGAAGATACATTTCAAAGAAATTCAAAACATATTATTTTTATAGGATACATTTGAATAGAAATTAGCGCAAAAACATTTATTTTCACCAATCTTTTTTAATGAATGAATTGAATACTAAACTCAAAACGAAAGACCTTGGTTTTAAACTTAATCCAAAGTATACAATTGAAAGAAAAGTAGTCGAAGATACATTTCAAAGAAATTCAAAACACATTATTTATATAGGATATACATTTGAATAGAAATAAGCGCGAAAACATTTCTTTTCACCAATCTCCTTTAATGAATGAATTAAATACTAAACTCAAAAGGAAAGAGTTTGGCTTTAAACTTAATCCAAAGTATACAATTGGAACAAAAGTAGTCGAAGATACATTTCAAAGAAATTCAAAACATATTATTTATATAGGATACATTTGAATAGAAATTAGCGCAAAAACATTTATTTTCACCAATCTTTTTTAATGAATGAATTGAATACTAAACTCAAAACGAAAGACCTTGGTTTTAAAATTAATCCAAAGTA
This sequence comes from Maratus speciosus, assembly GCA_963932465.1. Taxonomy (NCBI): domain Eukaryota; kingdom Metazoa; phylum Arthropoda; class Arachnida; order Araneae; family Salticidae; genus Maratus; species Maratus speciosus. The sequence continues at coordinate 9,297,784 of OZ010799.1, read as the reverse complement.
TACAATTGAAAGAAAAGTAGTCGAAGATGCATTTCAAAGAAATTCAAAACACATTATTTATATTGGATACATTTGAATAGATATAAGCGCAAAAACACTTCTTTTCACAAATCTCTTTTAATGCAAGAATTGAATACTAAACTCAAAACGAAAGAGCTTGGTTTTAAACTTAATCCAAAGTATACAATTGAAAGAAAAGTAGTCGAAGATACATTTCAAAGAAATTCAAAACACATTATTTATATAGGATATACATTTGAATAGAAATAAGCGCGAAAACATTTCTTTTCACCAATCTCCTTTAATGAATGAATTAAATACTAAACTCAAAACGAAAGAGTTTGGCTTTAAACTTAATCCAAAGTATACAATTGGAACAAAAGTAGTCGAAGATACATTTCAAAGAAATTCAAAACATATTATTTTTATAGGATACATTTGAATAGAAATTAGCGCAAAAACATTTATTTTCACCAATCTTTTTTAATGAATGAATTGAATACTAAACTCAAAACAAAAGACCTTGGTTTTAAACTTAATCCAAAGTATACAATTGAAAGAAAAGTAGTCGAAGATATATTTCAAAGAAATTCAAAACACATTATTTATATAGGATATACATTTGAATAGAAATAAGCGCGAAAACATTTCTTTTCACCAATCTCCTTTAATGAATGAATTAAATACTAAACTCAAAACGAAAGAGTTTGGCTTTAAACTTAATCCAAAGTATACAATTGGAACAAAAGTAGTCGAAGATACATTTCAAAGAAATTCAAAACATGTTATTTATATAGGATACATTTGAATAGAAATTAGCGCAAAAACATTTATTTTCACCAATCTTTTTTAATGAATGAATTGAATACTAAACTCAAAACGAAAGACCTTGGTTTTAAACTTAATCCAAAGTATACAATTGAAAGAAAAGTAGTCGAAGATGCATTTCAAAGAAATTCAAAACACATTATTTATATTGGATACATTTGAATAGATATAAGCGCAAAAACACTTCTTTTCACAAATCTCTTTTAATGCAAGAATTGAATACTAAACTCAAAACGAAAGAGCTTGGTTTTAAACTTAATCCAAAGTATACAATTGAAAGAAAAGTAGTCGAAGATACATTTCAAAGAAATTCAAAACACATTATTTATATAGGATATACATTTGAATAGAAATAAGCGCGAAAACATTTCTTTTCACCAATCTCCTTTAATGAATGAATTAAATACTAAACTCAAAACGAAAGAGTTTGGCTTTAAACTTAATCCAAAGTATACAATTGGAACAAAAGTAGTCGAAGATACATTTCAAAGAAATTCAAAACATATTATTTATATAGGATACATTTGAATAGAAATTAGCGCAAAAACATTTATTTTCACCAATCTTTTTTAATGAATGAATTGAATACTAAACTCAAAACGAAAGACCTTGGTTTTAAACTTAATCCAAAGTATACAATTGAAAGAAAAGTAGTCGAAGATGCATTTCAAAGAAATTCAAAACACATTATTTATATTGGATACATTTGAATAGATATAAGCGCAAAAACATTTCTTTTCACAAATCTCTTTTAATGCAAGAATTGAATACTAAACTCAAAACGAAAGAGCTTGGTTTTAAACTTACTCCAAAGTATACAATTGAAAAAAAAGTAGTCGAAGATATATTTCAAAGAAATTCAAATCACATTATTTATATAGGATATACATTTGAATAGAAATAAGCGCAAAAACATTTCTTTTCACAAATCTCTTTTAATGCATGAATTGAATACTAAACTCAAAACGAAAGACCTTGGTTTTAAGCTTAATCCAAAGTATACAATTGAAAGAAAAGTAGTCGAAGATACATTTCAAAGAAATTCAAAACACATTCTTTATATTGGATATACATTTGAATAGAAATAAGCGCGAAAACATTTCTTTTCACCAATCTCTTTTAATGAATGAATTAAATACTAAACTCAAAACGAAAGAGTTTGGCTTTAAACTTAATCCAAAGTATAGAATTGGAACAAAAGTAGTCGAAGATACATTTCAAAGAAATTCAAAACATATTATTTATATAGGATACATTTGAATAGAAATTAGCGCAAAAACATTTATTTTCACCAATCTTTTTTAATGAATGAATTGAATACTAAACTCAAAACGAAAGACCTTGGTTTTAAAGTTAATCCAAAGTATACAATTGAAAGAAAAGTAGTCGAAGATACATTTCAAAGAAATTCAAAACACATTATTTATATATGATATACATTTGAATAGAAATAAGCGGAAAACATTTCTTTTCACCAATCTCTTTTAATGAATGAATTAAATACTAAACGCAAAACGAAAGAGTTTGGCTTTAAACTTAATCCAAAGTATACAATTGGAACAAAAGTAGTCGAAGATACATTTCAAAGAAATTCAAAACATATTATTTATATAGGATGCATTTGAATAGAAATTAGCGCAAAAACATTTATTTTCACCAATCTTTTTTAATGCATGAATTGAATACTAAACTCAAAACGAAAGAAGTTGGTTTTAAACTTAATCCAAAGTATACAATTGAAAGAAAAGTAGTCGAAGATGCATTTCAAAGAAATTCAAAACACATTATTTATATCCTTATAATATCATAAATGTCAATGTGTGTCCGAATGTTTGAATGAAGTCAGCATCTAAACGAATGAATTAATGCTTTTGTATTTTTGGATATAGATGGATTACAACCCGGAAATGAACATAGGGTATGTTTAATTTGTTTTTTTTCAAATATTTTGCTTAATAATCCAAAATTTCATTATTTTTCATACACAATAAATTGACATTTTGCGATAAAATTTAACCATCTTCCTTTTTTCGTTGCCAAAAAATAAAAACTTAGAATAATAATTTACTTTCTAATTGAAAGATTAAAACGGAAATTTTCAAGTATTTTTAATTATACAAGGTGCATGAATTTTCAGTAAGTGCGGAAAGAAGGCAAATGTGACGTCATATATGGAAAATATAAAACGGATATGCTTTGATGTTGAAACAAAATGAGATTGTGTTCTGGTATTAATTCTTATTATTTAAGGAAAATTGTTATCAAGGATTACGGTTTATCGACTGCGCACGGTTAACACAAAGATTTAAATTTCAATTTAAAATTTAAAAAAAATACTTCTGAAGAGCAAATGGATAGCAAATGTCAATAATATGCACAGTAAAATTAGAAAATTCGAAAATGACGTAATGATTGGCATGAAATATGGGTTTTCATTCTTAAAAAGTAAAAAAATTAACTAGATAGAAAGGTTATGTTCTGTAATCGGGTTCGTAATCAATTTGCTTTTTTTAGAGAAAGAAATTAGGTGCAAAAGTAAATACATTGTTGCAAACAGGTTTGTTTTTTGTCTGTTTAAGACTTAATAATATTCCAGATGAGCAATTATTCACCCACCTTTGATGAGAAGTATGATTGTAAAATATATAAAACATTATCATCCAATAATTTTCTTGGCACAGATGCCATATACGCACTTGGTTTGGCACGATCTCTTTTTGATACCAATTCGGAGAAAACATTGTTTTCAAATACCAGTTGCATGTATATTTTTAAATTATGTTCTATTACTTAAAAAAGGAAATAACAGTAAATAAAAAAAAAAAGGTTCATTAAGAACTATAGAACAAAGCAATTTATATAATTTTAAAAGAAAATTAAAGTAAGTAAACTATTTATTAATAAATAATTAACAATAGCTGGGTTGCCATGTCAAGCAGAATAATCTATGTTGGCGACAATTAGGTTCCCGGTGCATATATGACATCTTTGCCATTTTCTTGTTACTTCATGATATAAACAGACATCCTGGTTCAGCGTATAAACCTAAGTTATGTCAATGACCTTATAATAAAGAAATAGCTTAATTTACTCATACTAGCTGCCCTTGGCGACCAGTTTGGTCTCCCTTAAAATTTATGTTTGGGAAAGCATGCTAAGCGTTGTATCCTGTTACTTTTATTCATAATTTAATTTACTTGGACTCCCTTAACCCTCTCGCTGCGCAACCCGAGATTTCCTCGGGAAACGTAAAAGTAGCAAAATTTGCGCAATCCGAGATTTCCTCGGGGATTCATTTTTTCCTCTGGTGACTATTTTTTATTTCAACTCGGACCACTTTTTAAATACAAAAAAATTCATATAGATTTTAACAAAATCGGTGCGAGACTATAAAAATAGTCTCCTTGACAGTCCTGATTTCGCCTAATTTTTGATATCATATCCCATTTTAGATCTTGAACTCTTTTACAAAAAATGTTTACATATTTAAACTCTAAGCTATATATAGATTTGAAATATGTAATAAAAAAATGCGTGAATTTTTAACCTATTTTGATTAAAAAAAAAAAAAAAAACGCAGCGAGAGTGTTAAATATAATTAATATAATCCCTTAAGCTAATATTAGTTTTTGTTGCATTAAAATATCTCAATTTGTTGATTTTCTGTAAACAAGTAAACCTTATTGGTTTACAATGGAAGTCTATGGGAATTTGGCGAATTATTAGGGATATCGCCAAGTTCGCGTCACTTTTGGTGGCAGAATACGGTCCCCTAAGGATACCCCCTTATAGGTATAGCGATGCATTAAATGCTGTTCAATAACCAATAAGATGCGTTTCATGTGGGCGTTGCCATTAAACAATTAACGAATAATTGCGATTTATGTGCCACGTACGATAGCGTAATATATATTTATATATATAGATTGTCTCTTATAAAATGTGATAAACAATTGGTTTATTATATATTTTTTTAATTATCGGAAGGGAAATGCTTTGCTTAATTAATTCATTTCTTCTTTTTATGTTACGTGAACGACGTTACGGGTAACAGCTAGTAGGATATACATTTGAATAGAAATAAGCGCAAAAACATTTCTTTTCACAAATCTCCTTTAATGAATGAATTAAATACTAAACTCAAAACGAAAGAGTTTGGCTTTAAACTTAATCCAAAGTATACAATTGGAACAAAAGTAGTCGAAGATACATTTCAAAGAAATTCAAAACATATTATTTATATAGGATACATTTGAATAGAAATTAGCGCAAAAACATTTATTTTCACCAATCTTTTTTAATGAATGAATTGAATACTAAACTCAAAACGAAAGACCTTGGTTTTAAACTTAATCCAAAGTATACAATTGAAAGAAAAGTAGTCGAAGATGCATTTCAAAGAAATTCAAAACACATTATTTATATTGGATACATTTGAATAGATATAAGCGCAAAAACATTTCTTTTCACAAATCTCTTTTTATGCAAGAATTGAATACTAAACTCAAAACGAAAGACCTTGGTTTTAAACTTAATCCAAAGTATACAATTGAAAGAAAAGTAGTCGAAGATACATTTTAAAGAAATTCAAAACACATTATTTATATAGGATATACATTTGAATAGAAATAAGCGCGAAAACATTTCTTTTCACCAATCTCTTTTAATGAATGAATTAAATACTAAACTCAAAACGAAAGAGTTTGGCTTTAAACTTAATCCAAAGTATACAATTGGAACAAAAGTAGTCGAAGATACATTTCAAAGAAATTCAAAACATATTATTTATATAGGATACATTTGAATAGAAATTAGCGCAAAAACATTTATTTTCACCAATCTTTTTTAATGAATGAATTGAATACTAAACTCAAAACGAAAGAGCTTAATTTTAAACTTAATCCAAAGTATACAATTGGAACAAAAGTAGTCGAAGATACATTAAAAAAAATTCGAAACACATAATTTATATTGGATACATTTGAATAGAAATGAGTGATTCATTATAAGTATAACGAGTTTTTAAAAGCGTAAGTACAAGGGCAAAAACTCTTTTCACCAATCTCTTTTAACGAATGAATTGAATACTAAGCTGAAAACGAAAGAGCTTGATTTTAAACTTAATCCAAAATATACAATTGGAACAAAAGTAGTTGAAGATACATTTGAAAGAAATTCAAAATACATTATTTGTTTAAGATACATTTGAATAGAAACGAGTAATTCAACAGAAATCATTTATTTTGTATCATTGAATAAAACATATAAGCCTCTCTAAAGAACATTTTAAAATCCATTCTATAGCATTACATTTTACTGGCTCATTGCGCAGGCAAATAGCATATTAGTGAGAAACATCGAGATTCTCCAGAAATTTAGATTTTAAATCAGAAATATTGCTTTACGGGGAAATTCTTTTATACATATTACATATAAATAGAAATCAGTGAACCAATAGATGTAATTTATCTCATCTCGTTGAATTAAATGTATAAGCCTCTCATAAGACATAGAATGAAATTTTACTGGTTTATTGCGTAGGCAAATGACATATTTTTGAGAAATAGCGAGGCACTTCAAAAACTTAGTAACTAATCACAGTTCTTAGATTTTCAATTAGAAGAACTAATTTTTAAAGAGAAAAATTTTATTTTTCAGATGCATCTTGAATATTTGCGATCCATTGCTAGCATCCATTACTTTAAATTCCTACGACGCAAACTCCTTCAATCACAACAGAAGAGGTCACTGTGAAGTTTTCTTTCTTTTTTTTTTTTTAAGTTGTTTTTAGTTTTCTAGTCTAAAATTAAGATAAATAAATACAATTTTAATATGTATGTTTTTTGTACTTACATAGTTGTTATAGTTGGCATTATCAATTTACCTCGTTTTTTATTTAAATTCAAAACTTCAACCAGACTGGGATCACCCTCAAATTTGGAACAATTTTTTGTCAAACTCTTTTAAGACATTTTTTAACCTCTTCATTTCCGGAGCTAAAATAATAATACAAATTCTTATTCATTGGTTTTATTCAATCAAAATGACATTGTAAATGACAGCGAAAATATATTTTCCGAAATTGGTCCTTTAGGCGCTTAGTAATTTAGATTAAAAAATATGGATCTAAAACTAAAACACCCTTAAAACATCAATTTAATAACCATTAACCTAAATTAACACAATCACAAATTTAAGAGCTTTATACAAGTAAATAATCTATAAATCCTCAAAATTTTTTATCGAAAAAGGTTTAAGTTAAATACTTATGAAAATTTCTCACTTTCCTGGTCATACAGTCTTTTGGGCATTTTTAGGCATTTTGCAAATTCAGATGAAAATAACATTTATTTTATGTGGGAATCAGCTGAGATGTTGCCTTTTATTCGTTTGCTTTGAACGCAAAAAACATTCAGCTATTAAGAAGTGATGTGAAAAAAATCAGACATTTTAGTCAGAAGGAAAAGAACAGAGGTCCCAGTTTGGGGACCCAGGGATCAAAGAGGTTAAAGTGGCCGGAAGTGGCCATCATATGTCTTCAGGACGTATATGGTGTTTAAGTTGGCAGTGCCAGAGTAACCAAGCCACTTTATCCAATTTTGCACTGGTAGCTTGATATAGAAGATAGGATTGACCGACTGTTAAACTTGCTCTATAAGTTGAATAGTTTTTAAATTAATAAATTTCACTTAACTGCCAATAGATGGCATGACATACAATGCTTTGACACTTGATACTCATTTTTCAGAAAAATGTGGGATAGTTCACTCGCCTTCTAAACGCCTCAATTAAAATACAAATAAACAACATGACTGAAATCACAAATTTCTTTTAATCCTCCGTCCGTCGCAATTCTGGAACTCGCGAGTTCGGGTGCAATGAGCCTGACAGGCGTTTGTAGATAATCGTCATTAGCAATAAGTTTTCCTCCTCATAATTATTTTGATTTAATTTAATTATTACTTTTGAATTCATAATCGACCATAAGAATTGGTTGAACAAACGCAAATAATCATAGCATGTATCATGGAAATATTTGGACCTTATTGCTATACCGTACATTTTAAAATTGGTATAAAAAAGTCCTTCCAGCCTGTACATTTTTAAAAAGAAAGCTTATATTATTCAAACGCACGAAGCTCAAATTAGTGGAACCCTATTATAGAAGATTCTATACTAGTTTTTGTCAATACTGAATATGAATGAGTAATTTCCCGAAATTAGTCGGCTTTATCCAAGCTGGTTTTATTATTTAAAGTGATTTATATTTGGTCGCCAAATTTGGGGATATCTTGAAGCGCACACCATTTTAAAACAACATGGTGGTTGAAGTTAACCAACGAACTTATTCAAGATTTTAGTAATTCCTGTACACATACTCACTGACATCGAAATCGGTTGATACATACGAGTGCTGTCGCAGGCAAAACATCAGATTTTTTTAAAACGTCACCCACATTGGAAATTCAAACTGCTATATCTCGGCCATTTTTTAAGATAAAGACAAAACAAAAAATGCTTCGGAATCCTTGTATCAAGGTTAAACACTTAAGAAAGAAACCCTTTTCACTTTCTAATTTTTTTATATCTCATTTTAAATTTAATTTTTTTTAATTTTAAATGACCGCCATTTTAAAATAAGATGGCGGATGAAGTTGGCCAACATACTCAGTCGAGACATTGGTATGTGCTATCTATACACCAAGTTACATCCAAATCGGTTCATAAATACACGTATTATTGCGGACAAAATCAGATAGTTTCAAAATGTCTGCCACACTAGAAATTTAAAGTGCTATAACTTAGCCTGTTTTTAATATATAGACGAAAAAAAATGCTCTGGAATCTTTGTATCAATGTCAAATACATAAAAAAAACCTTTTTCAATTTCTAATTGTTTTGTACCTAATTTAAAATTTAAAATATTTTTTAAAAATTTTAGATGGCCGCCATTTTTAAACAGGATGGTAGATGAAGCTGGCCAACGATCTAGGTTAAGACAATAGTATGTACTATGTACACACTAAGTTACATCCAAATCTGTTATTAAATACGAGAGTTACAGCATGACACAGATCAGATATATATATATATATATATACAGGGTGTCCGTTCTCAACGGTGTCCAATGGCTAATTTCTAAACCGCTAGTCATAGACATATAGTACCAATTACAAAAATGTGTAAAATCAGGTAAACAAATATTTTAAAAGCGATTTGGGCCAATAAAAACATTTCTTAAAAAAAAATACGAAATTTAAATTTTTATACGGTCCCCCGGTCCTATAAGTTATATTTAGTAAAATTTTCCTTTTACATTAACAAGTAATACACAAAAAGTTCTGTTATTCTACGATTACAATTGACCGAGTAATAGCTGTTTAAAGTTGCAGCATATTTTTTGCTGCAAATTGGGGGTCATTCACAAATTTAGTCGAAATATAATTTCGTCAGATATATTAAAAAATGATCGATAGTAAAATTAACATTGCAATATAAATTTGAAATCTTTAATTATTTTGACATATTAATGCAAAATATACAGTTTGTAATAAACATTTAAGAAGAAAGAAAAAACATAATTTTTGTTTAATAAAATGATGCTAAATTAACAGCCTCAATTCTTTACAAAATGATACATATTTTAAAATATTATTAGATTACACTAGTCTGCAAAAGTTGGGTTATGTCATGTTTTTTAGCTTTTGATGATTCTTTTCTATTCTGTACCGCTGAATCTGAAATTGACCTTCATTTTTAACCATCACATTAGGATTTTTCGCAAATTTCAAAGTTAAAAAGTTTAAAGTTCAAATTGAGTCTCCTCCCACATCTCATCGGACCACTCAGCTCTTTAGCTGTAAGAATCCTAGGATAAGCAAAAATATCGAATAAATTATTGAATAAAATAAAATAAAATAAAATAAAACAAAAAAAGTTTTACATATGTTTTATAGTAAGAGATTTTCGCTATATTTTAACTTACACTTTTACGATTTGCAAAAAAATTGTAACGTGATGGTTAAAAATGAAGGTCATTTTCAGATTCAGCGCTAAAAAGTACGTAAAAATCAATTATCAAAAGTTAAAAAAAAACAGAACCATCTCCTCTACTTTATAGTATCCGATTTTTGTTATTCTTTAATTTTTGCAATTTATGATTTGCGAAATATCCTGATATGATGGTTAAAAATTAATGTAATTTTCGGATTCAGAGCTAAAAAATACATAAAAGTTAAAAAAAATCAACTATCGCAGTCTTGTATTATCTAATCTAAAACTTTTTCTTAATCTTCTTGGAGGTAATCTATCCGAAATTCTTTGTGTTATCCTTTAAAATAAGTAAAAATGGTAACCACCGAAAATCATAATAATATTAGATTGTTATTGGATTTGCGTCAGTATGTAAAATGTAATCTCGATCGGATATTTAAATGTCAGTTAAAGTTCGAGTACAAATTTTGAACTGGAAAAGCATACATACGATCGTTGAGGTAACATAAAAACTTATAAAAATAACATAATTTTTGTTAAAAGAAAACATAAAAGAAACAGTCTCAAATCCTGACAAAATAAAACATATGTTATTTTAGCCAATCTGAAACTTAATAAATGTTAACTTAATCGTAATACTTGTACGATTTTTTGAAAGCGCAGATACACATGAAATAAGATCTTCGAATACTTTAAGCACTTGATATGTGACCCCTAAAAGCAAAGCCGAACTCATTTGTTTTCAGAGCAGAAAAGTGGCATAAGTCATGCATTTTTAAAGTTTTATAACTCGCTCAATTTTAGTGTTATATGAACGGGACTTTTTTTGTCTTACTTGTCAGTGTAATAGGAAAATTTTACTAAATATAACTTATAGGACCGAGGGACCGTATAAAAATTTAAATTTCGTAATTTTTTAAGAAATGTTTTTATTAACCCAAATCGCTTTTAAAATATTTCTTTATATGATTTAAAACGTTTTTGTAATTGGAACTATATGTCTATGACTAACGGTTTAGGAATTAGCCATTGGACACCGTTGAGACCGGACACCCTGTATATATATAACCAACATTTGAACGGAGGGTGATTTCAAGGTCGGGTCATGATCGGTGAAAATGTACCAACATTTTTTGGAATCGCTTTCCTCCGAACGGCTACAATAGGTAGATTTTTGTAATGAAAGCTACCTAAAACTCATAATGATTAGATAACTCAAAGTCTCCTAAATTCTAAATCTTTTAACAAACAAAACATTTTGAAAATGTATCTCAAGTCTTATACTTTCTTCTTATATTTCAAGTCTTGTACATTCAAAAATTTATTTATTTTTAAAACATAAAATTATTACTAAATAAAAGTACAAAGGTCACAATCGCAGCCATTAAAATATTTTTCATAATAAAATTAATTCTTAAAAAGAAAATGAAAGAAAAATGGATGAAATACAGTTTCAAAAAAATTTTTTTTCTGTGGGCTTTTACAAACTTACACATATGCTCTTGGAGACACCAAAGAAGTTATTGAATTTTCAGAAACTTCGAATTAAGAAGAAAATAAATGGTGGAAAGTTAAAAAGAAATTAAAAGTTTCGACAAAAGAACTTTAAATAGATTCCTATAGAAAACAAAGACAATTGTCATGGGAAATATGGAGTTGAAAACAATCGATTGCTCCGAATGAAATTTCACAAGGGGCTAACAATTATCATTGTCTTCGAAACCTTATTTAGTAGTAAAACCACACTAATTGAAAAAGTTTTTGTAATGAAGTTTATTTTCAAGCGCCAAAATGAAAAAAAAAAAAAAATGACGAAATAAAGTTTTAGAAAAGTATCTTTTTTCTTAGGGCAGTAACAAACCCACACATATGTTGTTGAAAACCAAAAAAGTTATCAAAGTTTAGGAAAGTTTGAATTAAAAAAATAATAAATAGTGAGAAAATTAAATGTAATTAAAAGTTTAAGCAAAATAAGTTTAACCTGTTTACAAAGAAAATAAACGCAATCCTCGACGATGAAAATAATCGATTACTTTCGATTGATATCTCTCAAGAGGTTAACAGTTGCTTAAATTAGGGCAGTTAATTTGGGATTAACAATTGTTTAAAATCTTTTTTGATAGTTTTATTCAGGCATTTTAAAACTGCCTCCAAAATCATTAAATAAGTAAAAAAATCTTTTGAAAGATAGATCTTTTTTTGCTTGATTTTTAAATTAAATTATTTATGGAAACTTAAAATATTAAATTTAAAATACTCAGGCTTAAAGATGTTAGCTTCATAAAAATCGATTACAGAATTTGATTTACGTTCTATGTACATCAACTTCATTCAAGCAGCAGTATAAATACAGGATGTCGAGCAAGGTATCCCTGATTTAAAAATAAATAACTCGGAAACTAAGAAACAAGAATGAAACCAGTGGTATGTTTATTTTGAAAGCCGTAAAAATCTGATACAATAGTTTCAAAGGTAGTTAAAAATTTTGTCGACAGGTAGCGTTGTACTGTGAAGTCGCAGTACAGAGTCGGAGAAATCGGCTGCAGACTATCCTTTGGAAGCAGTCTTTCCAATCATCAGCCACTTTGCTTGTTCACTGAAATTTCTCGAAAAGTTTCCAAATTGTTTTCTTATCAGGACCTTCTGCAACTATAAATTACGACTGAAAACGCTAAAAAAACACATTACTTCACAGAATAGATGCCTTCATTTATTTCCTTCAGTAAGAAGCTTAATCACTCTGCGCTTCAGAGTGCTTTGTTTAGGAATCCCTCAGTGACTACGGCGCCACCTGTCGACAAAATCTGTAACTAATATTAAAACTATTGTATTAGATTTTTACGGCTTTCTTCATTCTTCTATTGATCTTACATTCCGAGTTATTTAATTTTTAAATCAGGTAGTCCTTTTCTGGACACCCTCTATATGTAACAGAATTTAAACTGATTAAAATTTCTTCATAGTTGGTACTTGTTTTTCATAGGGGGTCTTGGCATAATAAAGAATAAAAGCGATATTTAATTTGCAAAATTTTAAAACTACTTTCCAGAAACATTTATTTACATTTTAAAAATCTCAATGATTATTAAAACTTTATGAAATAACTATCAACGTTTCAATTTCTCAGGCAACTTCTTCATTATTTATGCATTGTAAAGCGTACTGCAAAAGCAATTTATTTGATATCTAAATAATTAGGCCATGCAATGTAAAAAAAAAAAAAAAGAAAAAAAAAGACAAATGTTTCTTAATCTAGGAAAACATCCTCTTTAATAAAAATCTATGCGTTTGCTGACGACTGGCTTTTTCGCTAATCGTTGCCACAGATTAATCTCGGAAAATGAAACATTTGAAGTTACTGAAAAAATTAATAGCTAGAAAAGTATTTGTCAGAAAATTGTTAGACAAACTGCGTTAGAAAGGTAAAAAATCGTATTTTTCTTGATATAAATTTCATATCTAATTATGCCGTTTTTCAAATGCTTAATGTCAAAAATTACCAAATTTTACAATGGAGTACCATAGCGAAACCTTCACGCGTTCCTGACGTGTATACTATCTATAGTACGAGTCACAAATTATAATAGCCTTATTATTCTGTTAAAATATAAAAGTGAACTATTATGACACGAGTGCATGATTTTTATATAATTCTCGACAAATACTAGAAGAGCCATTTCTTTTTAGTTGTGAATAATATAGGTTAATTCACGTATGACCTCATATTTAAAATGAATATATGGTTAATGCATGGCTTTTAGAAGAGAAAGTGATATCATGAAGGGCTATTCATGAATTTACATTTCTTTTTTAATTTTTTTTCAAGAATATAGGTATTTTGTATATAGGTTCATTCTGAAACGCTTCTCTGATTAGTTTTGGAGATTCATTGATTAAGTATAAAAAGGAGGGGGAATGGAGGGTTAATCCCCCTTAATTTAGATGAATGCGTTTTTCATGCAGAATTATCTGATTTGCTTCAAATTTGGTATACCGGTTTATTCTGATAAGGCGCTCCCTTATTAGATTCGGAGATTCATTGGTTAAGCATAAATGGGCGAAATGGGGAGCTAATCTCCCCGCGCCCCTTAATTTAGCTAAATGGTTTTTTGTCAATTTCTTTATTTATCGAAGAGCATTACTCTTTGAAATAAGAGTATAATATACAATTTGTGTGAATCGCCTGTGAGCTCAATGCCATCAGTTTAACTGGGCACTTATCTTTTTATTTATTTTTTTTATTTTGCTCATTTTCCTTTTTCCGATGCTTCGAGAAATTCGGAATACGACAACATTCACAGCATTTTTTAAAGGCTATTCTGTATTTATGAATATGAAATGATAGTTTAATTACCTGCTTCATCGCATAAACTAGGCAATGTAAAAGCTTAACGATGTTCCTTTTAAAGAGTCAATATTAAAGGTTTTTCTAATTGCATTTTCTATAACAGCCATTGAATTTAAACGCACGGAATCATAAATGTTCTAATTTTATTGCGGGGAATAAATGTAAATTTTGTATCTTTTTATTACATTTACATACCTTGATGCTTTATACATTACAAAAATCCATATATTAAAATTCATGTTTAAAAAACACCAGTTGCGTAGAGGATAGGTTAAACGTAAAAATGACACGAATTTTCGAACCATGTTTTATTTAATCTTTTGTTCTTTAAATATAAGATACAGATATTTTGTTATGGTTATTGATACTAAAAACTAAAATATATATTAATATTTTATCGATTTCATTTATTTTTCTTCTTTGTAGAATTGTTTATTTTGCATCGATTTTAGAGGGACATTACATAATAGAAAATTGCTTTCAAAGTAAAACTTCATTCGATTGTTATGCTAATAAATTTTGTATTTACAACGATTGTTTCTTATTCTGTAAAAATTTATTGAATTGTCTACAATCCTGCTTTCAAGCAGTTATACTTATTCCTGTCTAAAGCTTATTTCAACAGTTCAGTTAAAGCTATCTTTAACTTGATTTTAAACTAAACAGTAGCAGGTGTACTTGGTTAAATTATTTTCAATAATTGCTATGGAATACTTTTCTAGGCAAGTAAACAAAATTATACATGTAATGAAATTAATTTAAACGTTTAAATTATTCATAAATTATATTCATAATTTGTTTGAAATAAGTAAATTTTGGATGATACATTAAAAGAAATTACAGTTTGAATCATTAAAGCTTGTTGAGTTAATTCTATCAAATCACGATACTGTCGCAAGCAAGATTTGGTTATTTCTAATATAATATCTTCTAATTTTTCCTGTTGTTCGTTTCACTTCTCTTTAATTAAAGTATGCAGTTTGAAGAAGTTAAAAAAATGGTTAAAAAATGTTGAGTAAGACTCAAAAGTAAGATTATTTATAATGTTTCTTTAGTCTTTTTTATCTATTAGTTGAAAAAGAAAGCTGAATGTTTTTTGTAATTTATTCTAGAGAAATTATTTACATTTATCTTTAAAAATGTATTCTCGAAATATTAAACAAAATAATAAAGAATTATTTAAATTAAAGGTGTTTATGTTAAATTCAGAAAAAAAAAATTTCTGATTAAATAAGGTTTTGTAAACATACAATACCTATTTAATATATTGTATAATATACTGTTATATATTATATTATATAATTATATTCTGGCAATACCTATTTAAACTGTTTACTCTTCATACTTTTCAATCATATCATTACTGATTAATGAACGTGTACGTTTAATTCCATCGTTTGAACATCATTTACAATTTTGATAAAATATTTCAAGTGTCATAGATATTCAGTGCTTAAAATTAAAAAATAAAATATCTGAACAAATAAAACACACTACTAAGCATAAAATATTTAAATTTTAAAAATATTCAATAGTAAAAGAAAGAGATTGTTCACTAAAGTTTTATAATGATGAGAAATGCATTACTTTGATTGTGTAATCATAACTTGTTCTATAATATGAATGGTAAATTGTAAACATTTATGTTCAAAAGAATGATGTTTGGTTAATTAATTATTAGTTTTAATAAATAGGAGATGAAAAGAAAATACTTGATGTTCGACAATGAAACTATGAAAAACAAGATTTCGAATCCTTCACTTTATTTTAGCTTCATTTTTTATCATTGACAAGAACGGAAAATCATGTATCAGGCTTAAATTATGAAACACTTTCAACGCTAACAGAATATTATTTGGAAATTTCATTTTTTCACGCAATGAAATGAGATACTAAACTGGAAAACAGGAATTCTCATTTTTCAGAATTTAGTGTCGCCCCCGATGAAAAAAAAAATATATATGTATATAATTATAGATAATACAAAACCTATTTCAGTTTCAGGACTTAAAACACACGCTTTTATTTTATTTAAAATGACGTCATTCGCATCCTCTAAAGATTTCCTCATTTACGACCTGGTCTTAAACAACATCTACAGCAAAGTATTCATATGACGTCACTAGCGCTGAATAATAATAATAATAATAATAAAACAGATGCCACTCAAGAAACTCGAAAAAAATCGGCTATCTAATATTTCATATACATTCATTTGTTTGTAATATATAGTGAAACCTCTCTGTAAGGGCCACCTGCCGTTCCATTGTAAATTGGCCCTTATGAGGGGTGGCCCTTGAATAGGGGTGACAAAAATACAACAACTAAGGAAATCAAAACCTATAGGTGAAAAATTGTTCATTAACTTTTTCAAACTCTATACATGATTGAAAAATTTTTCCATTAAAGCTTGTTTACTTCCCATAATTTTTTCATAGACAATTTTGCGTTCTAATGATTCTTTAACTTTATGGAACAAATTCCTTAAATTTGCATCATTTATTAATGCCTTAGAATGAGATATTAGTTTATTTATTTCTGTTTCTGTTAGTGTTTCCTGACAGGAATGTGAAATCAGTTTTTCTAGATAACTTGTTATCCTTTGTGTTCCCACAACAAAGGGTCAAGTTTCCCCTCAAACCCAACCCCTACAGGTTGAAAGGTCAAACAAAGTGTGAGGAACATCTGTTTGTCTAAAGTTTGTGGTCCTTCAATGTGTTACTAAATCCTCCCCATCTCCCACTGCCTTCTTTGTTGCATGTGCAGTTGTTTGCTGAACTCCAATCTTTAGGTTCAGGAATTCAATACACCTGTTTAGGATTTAAGGCACATGTGAAAAAAATGGCCTTTATGAGGGGTAGGTGCGGTCCCTAATAGGAGTAAATTTAACATTATGTCTATGGAAAAATTTTCGTTCCTAAAAATATTGGCTCTTAATAGAGGTGACCCTTGAATAGAGGTGGCCTTTAAAAGAAGTTTCACTGTAGATACTTAAAATTAAATTTAGTTTATAATAGCTTCATGTTTTATCATAAATCATTAATTTATATTTTTTGAAAATAGCATGTATTTTAATTACATTTTTATTTCCAATATTTATAGAAAAATGGCAACAAAAAGATATGATAACTATTTTCCAACAATTTTTTCTTTACTTTCTACAGAAATGGAGTACTTAAGTTGCCAAAATTAAACAAATTTCATTAAAAAATACAAAAAAATTAATATCTCAAAAATAAATGGAGATGCAATTTTCAAACAAATTGCATTAAAAGGTACTTTTTTTCCACTACGACGGTATAAAAATTGAAAATGTGCGACGCTTAGAAATTTTAATAAATTCAGTACAGTATTTAACAGTACAATGATACATCTGCTTTGTTTTAAGGCTGTCTTATACAACGGAACGTTATTTTTTGGAGACGACACTGTATTTGCTGAGAGAAAGAAATAGAATATCAGGGGCAAATAAGGAATTTTAATAAAATGCATCACAAACGATCTCCCTTCATGCACCATAATGTAACGGAATTCTTTTGTGTGTACCTGTAAATGAACTATAATTGCTACACACTTTATTTTTGATAGCGAAATAAACTTCAATAACATATATTAATTACATGTCAATCGGAATATATTTTTGCGAATTAGAACATGGACAGATGGACAAACTGAAATCATAAACTCTGTACAACTATGTTGGCATTAAAAAGCGAAAAATACTAATTACACTTTAAATAAAAACGATACATATTTCAACAACATGAAAAAAATTAACATTAAAGGTCCTAAATAAGAATTTCATTGTATAGAAAAAATATGAAAAATAAACATAATTTTAAAGCCATGCTGAATGAATTCTTTCGGAGTTCGTCTATGTATGTTCTGAAACGTATTGGAAAGTCCCAAACGGTAACCCATACAATATTCTGGTTTGCTATTTTCGTAGTTTGTTTAATCGGATGTATTTCACAGTCAGTGGAATTTTTGGTTACTTATTACAGTTATCCGGTTCTAATTAATACGGAATCAGTTAAACCTAGTTACCTTTCATTTCCAGCCGTCACTGTTTGTAACATAAATAATTGTCGTAAACAATTTCAGTCATGCGTGGTACAGAGGCTCCCCTATCAGGAATGCCTTGGTATAAATGAGACAGTTGAAAGTGAAACTCAATTCTCATATAAAGCTACACTACCAGAATGCATAGAAAATAGGGAAGATTGGTTATCACATGAAATCTACAATAATCTAAGATCTGATATGTTAGTTCTTCGCCTTCTTATGCCTCAGAGCTACACAAGTCGAATAAGATATGGCCATCAGTTTGAAGATTTGGTAAAAGCTTGCGTCTATAATGGCAGGAAATGTGATGCAGGAGAATTTAAAATGACCCTCAGTGAAATGCATGGAAACTGTTTCACGTTTAATTTTGGAAATAAGAATCTTTTTTCAAAGGAGCCTGGTCCAGCGAATGGATTAATGCTAGAACTAGATTTAGAAGTGGATAAGTACTCGTTGTTTAGTGAAACGGTAGGAGCAGTTGCTGAAATACATAATCCCCTTTTCGGAAGCAATATAGACAGGAAAGGGGTTTTCCTGCGTCCAGGTTATGAAACTTATATTGTTGTAACTCAATCCGCTATATCCAGACTAACTTCTCCCTATAAGGATCATTGTAGGAAATACCAGCCAGGTGATAGCCAAGAAAATTGCCAGGATTCATGCACTCACAATTTAACTACATCCGCTTGTTCCTGCACTACAATATGGCACTTCGATACTGGAGCTCCACGGTGTGATCTTACGCATAATTTAACTTTGTGCTGTTTGTTTACGGCTGTAAATAAAGTTATATTTTGCGACTGCCCATTATCTTGTGAAGACATTGTTTACAATTTGCAAATATCATCGTATCCTTGGCCTAATAAAGCGCATTACAGAGAGAAACAAAAGTTATCAGTTGGAGAAAATGACTCTTCTATTCTGTTGCCACTTCGTGAGTTTCGAAAAAATAGGCTAAGGCTTCGAGTGTATTATGACACATTTGACTTCACACTTTATAAACAATATGCCGTTTATCAAAGTTCAGAAATTTTCAGTCAAGTTGGAGGAAATATGGGCCTCTGGCTAGGGCTATCAGTTATTTTTGCTTTTGAATCCTTAGAAAGTATCATAATTATTTGCAGGCGTCTAATAAAATATTAAGGAAGGATGCATTTAATTGGATTATTTGCAGTTTTGATAGTTATCTTTCTGGCTGTTCCACACTGAAAAAAATATAACAATTAAGCAATTTATTCAAATTTGTGGATTATGGTTGCCCATTATGTTATGAAGATATTGTTTACAAGTTGCAAATATCATCGTATCCCTGGCCTACTAAAGCGCATTACAGAGAGAAACAAAAGTTATCAGTTGGAGAAAATGACTCGTCTATTCTGTTGCTACTTCGCGAGTTTCGAAAAAATAGGCTAAGGCTTCGAGTGTATTATGACACATTTGACTTCACACTTTATGAACAATATGCCGTTTATCAAAGTTCAGAAATTTTCAGTCAAGTTGGTGGAAATATGGGCCTCTGGCAAGGACTGTCAGTTATATTTATTTTTGAATTCTTAGAAAGTATCATAATTATTTGCCGGCGTCTAATGGAATATTAAAGAAGGATGCATTTAATTCCATTATCGGCTGTTTTGACAGTTATATTTCTGGCTATTACACATTGGACGAAAAATTTATAAGATTTAAGCAATTTATTCAAATTTATGCATTATGGTTTAACATTTTAAAAAAAAGTTTTCTTTTAAAAGTAAACAAAGCACAAATTATTGTAGGCAAAACTTTCTAAGGCTTTTGAATCCAGAATTAAAAGTTATATTTTTTGTAGCACGAAACTAATCATGAATTTACTAAAAATCTACTTACTCACAGCTGGTTTATAGCATGAATGTATTATATTTTACGGTTTTAACGGTCACATAAAAAGAAGCATAGTATGAAATATAACACAAAGCCAACACATTTCAATTTTCTTATGTCTTTTTACACTTGTTAAAGAGCATCATGTCGAAATCTTAATTCAAGGATAATTAAAGTTGCCCAAATACTCTACAATGCATCTCAGCAAATATTAAGCATTTTACGTGTATAAGAACGTGAATAACAGGTATTTTTACAAACGGCCATCAAGAGTTTTTAATACTGATCAAAATTTCCAATGTACTATACTACACCTTATGTTCTAGATGGAATTTTGAATAACCCTCTATAAAACTCTTGAGTGTTCCAATTTGTACATGCTTTCTTCTAACTTACAATTATGTTTGTGTGTGGCAGTCAAATCTTGTGACTCATCTTTCACCCACTTCCTGTTGACCTAGAGTTTTGAAATTTGGAATATATATGTATTTTCGAGAGCAGTAAATGAACTGAAATTGATTTTTAAAAATTCGATACATAAGGGGAGAAACGGGGGAAAAACGATCCACTTCCATTGAAGAAATCAGTATCAGCTTGAACAACGAGTATTTGTTGAAAAGTACAATACTAATGTCAGGGTTACCAAAACAGCGCCAAACTTTGGTCAACTTGGCGAAATATAGCCAAATTTGGCGACAAAAATAAGTTGCTATATAAGAAGCCACCTTTGCGAAATATAGCCAAATTTGGCGACAAAAAATAGGTTGCCATATATGAAGCCAACTTGGCGATAGCTGCCTAATTTGGCGAACCACCCCCCAAAAATATATATTTCGTACAGTTTTGTGAATTTTAATGAAAGCATGTATTTTTTTGTCGAAAACATGTACATTTATTATGCTTTTATAATTTTTTAGGGTGATACTTTTGTATTATTAAAGGCGTTTAATTATATGTTTTAAATTTTTACTTTCTTCTGAATACATAAGAAAATATTGGATTCTTGAAAATTTTTGATTTTCGTTTTAAATGTAATCACACGTTTTGGGACGTCCTGTACATGGTTTGATTATTGCCTACCTGTATGTATGTGACACATATTCTATGGACGTTTATTTCAAGAACTAATACAGGGGATTTAGCTAAACTACATATGCTATTATATCTTGACATAAATTGCCGCTGATTATGTTGGATATACAGGGTTATTGTAAATGATGGACCCATTTTCAAAAAATTGTATTTATTAAAGTACAAATCGAAAATGAACAATCTTTATACCAATGAAAAGAGGAAGTTTCAAAGTTTTTTTTTAAAGATAATATAAATGTTCAATGTAACCACCGTTTGCTGCACGGCAAACACCTACGCGATTGCCAAACTCGTCCCACATACGAGAAAGCGTATTGCTGTTACTGAGTGCACGGCTTTCAAAGCGGTGATGGTTCAGAAGTGGTCGGTAGAGGTCGCGCGGCAGCAGGCCGCGATTTCGTTTCACTGTCAGTTGTGAGTGAGATGGCTTCTGTGGAGCACAAGGCTTTCGAGACGAGTTTGGCTATCGCATCGATGTTTACCGTGCATCAAATGGTGGACACATTGAACATTTATAATGTCCCCCCCCCCCCCAAAAAAAAAAGACTTTGAAACTTCCTCTTTTCATTGGTATAAAGATTGTTCATTTTGGATTTGTACTTTAATATAAATACAATCTTTTGAAAATGGGTCCATCATTTATAATAACCCTGTAATATTCGAACAGATGACGCTACTATTCCATCTTTTTAATGTTTTCTGTGACAGCTATACGGTTGGAACTTGACACACTACATTGATGCTGCGTAAGTCTAGAGTTGAAGAAAATTATATTGCCCATGAGCCAACTAGCTTCAACGAGTAAAATGAACGTTCAAAAGAAAATAAGAGAGTTTGTGGCTTCAAATTTTGACTGCAATCCTGAATTTATTCCATACATGTTGACTGAGTCGTCATGAAATTTACCGCTATATATTTTCCAAGTTCCAAGCACGTGAAATAATTCAAAACTGCCTCGAACAACTTTTCACCAGTATGGCTTGTAATTTTTTTTTACATATAAATCAACAAATAATTTTCAACTATCAATCATCTTCTGTTATGCATGTAACGATTACGCTTAACTACTTACTATGCCTTAGAATATAGTATGACTGAAAATATTTTTAAAAAAATCCAAAATGGTTATCAATCTGACCCTCGCTATCTTTCCAAGTTGCTTAAGTTGCTAATTACAAGTGGATTCTGTACTAGATTCTTTTCCAGGCACACCAAACAGTGCAATATATTTTTTTATGCCGTAAAAATAGTATGACAGAAAATATTTAGGAAAACGAAAATGGTCATCTACGTGTCCCTCACTATATTTCCATTAACTAAAGTTGCTAATTACAATTAAATCCCGTACTAGATCATTTTCCAGGTATATAAATCAGTGCAATATTTTTTAATAAATCAGCAAAAAAGTTTCAACTGTCCGCCATCTTCAGTAGAAAATCTAGCGATTACACTTCACTAGCTATTATGACGTAGAATATAGTATGACTGAAAATATTTAGAAAAGCAAAAATTGTCATTTATGTGCAGTGAAGCTGGATATCTTTAAATGTACTAAAAATTCTTAAGTTCTTTTGCAGGTATATCAATCTGTGCAATATTTTGTTATAAATCAACAACAACAACAAAAAAATGCCAACTGTTAGCCTTCTTCAATTAAATATCTAACAATTACACTTCAGTAGTTATTTTGAAGTAGAATATAGTATGGCTGAAATATTTAGAAAAAAATGGTCATTTATCTGCCACTTTCTATCTTTCCAATAACCGTACTAAAACTTCTTAAGTTGCTGAATACAAGTAGATTCTGTACTAGATCTTTTTCCAGGTATACCAATCTGTGCAATATATATATATTTTTATAAATCCACAAAATTGGTCCAACTTTCAGCCATATTCAGTTAAATAGCGAACAATTACCCTTAACAACTTACTACCTGGTAAAATATAGTATTAAGGAAAATGTTAGAGGACGTGAGTTTCAAAACTTGCTTAATACAAAATTTAAAAAATCGAGTATTTTCTACCAATCTATTCTATTCGTAAACCTGCATCAAAAAAGCAATACAATCTGCAAAAAACTAGTTTTATCGTGCATTTATTGCATTGTAAAATCTTGTTTTACGATGAAAACCAATTTACGCTGTCAGAGGTTTTTCGTGATTTTTCAAAATTTCATTTTCTGGATAAGGCGAGTTTTAAAACTCATGTCCTCATTTAGAAAACCAAGATGGTCATCTATGTGTCCCTCTCTATCTTTCCAATAACTGAAGTTACTGATTACAAGTATATAATGTACAGTCGTGGAAAAAAAAGTAAACACCCCTTATTAAGTCCGCAAAAAATTATCATAGAAGAAAGTTACTGGTACCACACGATTGGTAATAAAATCTACTTTTAAATGATGTATATAAAATTTACTTAGGGGGTCATCTACATATTAAAACGAACCCTAACTCTGTTTTTTTCAATAGAAGTACAAAATTATGACAGCATAAAGGAACTCTACGCCCTTCAATTAGCCTAAAAACAAATTTTTATGCAATTCGTACGATAAGTTTCCGAGAAATTAATTATTTTAAAACGAGTGTATTTTAGGGGCTGTATCCCAATTGAAGTTCGGTACTCGATTGTTGATCGAGAGAGCCCCTTTCTTGATCAAGGCATCTTAAGCGCCACACAAGAAGTAATTGAAGATTGCTAGATTACAAGATAGCATAATAGTCCAGGCAATAGAGACGGTATAGGGGCTCTACCTAGCAAAATTCATGGTAGTTCTGGAAAAAGGCTTACTATGTGTTTTTTGGGTCGCTGAATCCGAATTTTTAACTTCCCACCAAAATTTCCCCCGTCAAGCCCCCCACAAAAAATTTTGGTAAAATGCCCCCCAAAAAAGGTTTTTATTAAAAAAATCAATTTTTTTATTGTTTTAGGGGAAAAGTATCTAGAAATTCAGAAAGTAGACAAAATTTGCAACAAATAAAAAAAATGACATTATGACTTAGGATGAAGGGGAAGGGGGGAATCTGCCTCGGAACATGCGTAGGGTGCTGCGTGAACTAAGTTGCACAATTCCACTTAACCACTCACACGTTTACATTCGCCCTCTCATCTCTCCTCCGAACTTTCTATATAAGGTTTACTTTAAGTTTTTTTGGTCGCTGAATCCGAATTTTTAATTTCCCTCCAAAATTTCCCTTCCCCAAAACCCCCAACATAGTTGTTATTAACTTAAATTTCTTATTGTTTTAGGGGAAAAGCATTACGAAATTCAGAAACTAGACAAAATTTGCAACAAATAGGATATATGACATTATGATGTAGGATGAACGGGAGGGGGAGGGCTGCCTCTGAACATGCACTGCGACGCTACGTGCACTAAGTTATGAAGCCAGGGTATAGGGGCCCAGGTAATAGGGGATTTTACCTGGAAAAATTAATACTAGTTCTGTATTTCGACTCACTTTATGTTTTTTGGGTCGCTGAATCCGAATTTGTAACTTCCCACCAAAATTTCACCCGGCAAGCCTCCAAAAAATTGATTTTTTGAAAAAATTTGGTTTTTGGATAAAGCGTGCGGGGAATGTTCCGAGGCAGTCGCCTCTCTCCCCGTTTGTCCTACGTCATAATGTCATATATCCTATTTGTTGCAAATTTTATCTAGTTTCTGCATTTCGTAATGCTTTTCCCCTAAAACAATAAGAAATTTAAGTTAATAACAACTATTTTGGGGGTTTTCGGGGGGGGGATTTTGGGGGTAAGTTAAAAATTCGGATTCAGCGACCCAAAAAACTTAAAGTAAACATTATAAGGAAAGTTCGGAGGGGAGATGGGAGGGCGAATGTAAACCTGTGAGTGGTTAAGTGGAATTGCGCAACTTAGTCCACGAAGCACCGCATGCAGGTTCTGAGGCAGATCCCCCCTTCCCCCCCATTCTAAGTCATAATGTCTGATATCTAATTTGTTGCAAATTTTGTCTAATTTCTGAATTTCTAGATACTTTTCCCCTAAAACAATAAAAAAATTGATTTTTTTAATAAAAACCTTTTTGGGGGGCTTTTTACCAAAATTTGGGGGGGGAGGGTGTTGCCGTGGGAGATTTTGGTGGGAAGTTACAAATTCGGATTCAGCAACCCTAAAAATATAAAATAAGCCGATTTCCAGAAATACCATTAATTTTGCTAGGTAAAATTCCCTATTGCCTGGACTATAAGATATTTCGAAATATCTAGTCACTTCTATCATAGACGACCCCTTAAACCATCATTTTGCCATTTTTTAAAGCATAATTTGAAAACTACTTGGAAGAAAAATGTGAAATTTTGGATTTCCATAAAGCAGGACTTAATAAATCTAAATCCATCGAAAAAATTGTAGGTTGCAAATCCTAATTTTTTCGAATATTAATTTCATAATTCATAACATAAAATTATAAAAATTGCAAATTCAACGTATTTATATTTGGGTACTTTAGTATTATTGCTACACAAAAAATTAGCGCATTAGGAGTATAATTTCAGGAGATATTAATGAAAATATGAAAATCTGGTTTAACATTAGAAGCACTAAATTTTGAAAGTTTATAATTCAAAAACTTATCTTTCATATGACTTGAAATTTGGTGTCTAGGCATACTTTGAACCGAATATTTGAAATATACTGTTAAAATTGGGTATTTCTATTAAAAAAAAATATGAAGTTTGGGTTCGTTTTAATATGTAGATGGCCCCCTGAGCAAATTTTATATACATCATTTAAAAGCAAACTTTATTTTCAATCGTTCGGTACCAGTAACGTTCTTCTACGATAATTTGTTGAGAAGTTAGTAGGGGGTGTTTACTATTTTTCCCCCACGACTTTGCTAGATCATTTTCAGATATATAAACCTGTTCAATATTTTTTTTTTACAAATCAGCGAAAAAAAGTTAAACTGTCAGCCAACTTCAATTAAATATCTAATAATTACATTTCTGTAGTTAATATGACGTAGAATATAGTGTGACTGAAAATATTTAGAAAAACAAAAGTGATCATTTATGTTATGTGGTGTCACTCGCTATCTTTAACCGTACTAAAACTTCTTATATTGCTGACTACAAGGAGAGTCTGTTCTAGATCCTTTTCCAGGTTTACCAATTTGTGCAATATTTTTTTTATAAATTAACGAAAAAAATTTCAACTGTCAACCATCTTCAGCTAAATATCTAACAATTACACTTCAGTAGTTATTATGACGTAGAATATAGTGTGACTGAAAATATTTAGAAACACATTTATGGTCATTTATGTGTAACTTGATATCTTTAACCATACTAAAACTTCTTATGTTGTTTATTATAAATAGATTCTGTACTAGATCCTTTTCCAGGCATACCAATCTGTGCAATATTTTTTTTTTGTAAATTAACGAAAAAAATTTCAACTGTCAACCATCTTCAATTAAATATTTAAAAATTACACTTCAGTAGTTATTATGACGTAGAATATAGTGTGACTGAAAATAGTTTGAAAAACAAAAATGGTCATTTATGTGTCACTCGCTATCTTTAACCGTACTAAAACTCCTTATATTGCTGACTACAAGTAGATTCTGTACTAGATACTTTTCCAGGTGTACCAATCTGTGTAATATATATTTTTTTATAAATCAAGAAATTTTTTTCAACTTTCAGCTATATTCAGTTAAATAGTGAAGGATTACACTTAACAACTTACTACGCGGCAAAATATAGTATGAAGGAAAAGAATTGAGGACGTCAGTTTCAAAAGTCGCCTTATACAAAATTTAAAACATCCAGTTTTTTCTATCAATCTATTCTATTCGTAAACCTGCATCGAAAAAACAATTACACTTCACTAGTTATTATGACGTAGAATATAGTATGACTGAAAATATTTATAAAAACAAAAAGGGTAATTTATGCTATATGTCACTCGCTAATTTAACCGTTCTAAAACTTTTCATGTTGCTGTTTACAAGTAGATTCTGTACTAGATCTTTTTCCACATGCACCAATCTGTGCAATATTTTTTTTATATATAAGTCAGCAAAATAAATAAATAAATAAATAAATTTCAACTGTCAGGCCATCTTCAATTAAATATCTAACAATTACACTTGAGTAGTTATTTTGACGTAGAGTATAGTGTGACGGAAAATATTTAGAAAAACAATTAAATTTAAAAAATCAAAAAACCTGACTGCGTAAAAAGCGAACTAATTAATTATTTCTCATCAATGTGAAACTATTTTTATATTACTTACCTATTTTTTTTATTTACTTGTATTGATGACTCTTAAGTTGTGTTTAATTATTAGTTCCTATCTATAAACACTGTTTTGATGAGGCCTATAGATGTTTATGAAGGTTAGAGTTGCAGTAAAGCTACAGATCCTACATACACAACTTACAGGTTGTGTCATACTTAAACAGAGCCTCTGATTGTAAAACAGTCAATGAAACATCGTCTTCATTTTGAAAGACCTATCCAATGATATGCACTCAATATGGTGCGTAAAATATTTTCTCCACTCTACCGCCATTTTGTATTTTACGGCCACCATTTTGAATTTACGAAAACAAAACCTAGCCTATAATCATCGGACTGTTAAGACGAATCCATAGAGACCTTATTCATTAAAATTCATCCAGTCGTTGAGACGTTTCGAGGATATAAAGAAATCCACATACCCAGACACGCATGACATATATATAACCTTCTTGGCAGTCGGGTAAAAAGGGTTATCTATCTTTCGCTCGTTATATTTCCAAAAACCGTAGTTAAACTTCTTAAGTCGCTAAAGTAGATTCTGCACTGTATCCTTTTCTAGGTACAACACAATGTAGTCAACCAGAGAATAATAATACTCTTTAAATAATTTCAAACACATCATGCAATACCCCTTTATCTCCCTATCCAAATACCACTACAACTCAATAACCAAAACTCCCAGAACCTAGTTTTATTAATTACAGAAATATTTCAAAATGATAAAAGCAATAAAAGTTCATTATTTTTTTTACAAATCTTTAGCTACATATTGCCATCATCAAAATTTTGCCCTCTTCAAACTTTTCCCGTTTTGTTCTACTGCACAAGTTGCACATACCAAAATATGGTACCAAATACGATATAGCAAACAGTGCAATATGATCAGCCAGAAAATAATAAAAATCTTTGAATAATTTCAATATCATCATGAAATTCTCCTTTATCCAAATACTGCTACAACTTCTCAAAACCCAAGACCCCCAGAGCCATGTTTTATTAATTACAGAAATATTTAAAAATGATAAAAACAATAAAAGTTCATTATTTTTTTTTTTAAATCTCTAGCTGCATATTGCCATCATCAAAATTTTGCCCTCTTCAAACTTTTTCCGTTTTGTTCTACTGCACAAGTTGCACATACCTAAATATGGTACCAAATACGATATACCAAACAGTGCAATATGATCATCCAGAAAGTAATAATAATCTTTGAATAATTTCAATATCATCATGAAATTCTCCTTTATCCAAATACTGCTACAACTCTTCAAAACCCAAGACCCTCAGAACCTTGTTTTATTAATTACAGAAATATTTCAAAATGATAAAAGCAATAAAAGTTCATTATTTTTTTTTCAAATCTCTAGCTGCATATTGCCATCATAAAAGTTTTGCTCTCTTCAAACTTTTGCCGTCTTTTGCTAGTTCACAAGTTGCACATGCCTAAATATGGTACCAAATACGATATACCAAACAGTGCAATATTATCAGTCAGAAAATAATAATAATCTTTAAAGAATTTCAAACACATCATGAAATTCCCTTTTATCTCAATATCCAAATACCGATACAACTCTTCAAAACCCAAGACCCTCAGAACTTTGTTTGATTAATTACAGAAATATTTCATAAGGATATAAGCAATAAAGCCCAACATTTTTTAGGTAGATTTCGTATGAAATACTACCTATTGGGATCGTTCCTATGTTGGAATTTCTGAAACATTTTTGCAGATCTACACCGATCATGACTCCTAGAACCAAAAACCACCCTCAGTAAAAAACTTTATCTATCTATCTATCTATATATATCACTTTCTTCTGGACACGATAACTTTCGTAATTCTGCACCAATCTCTTCCAAACTGATACATAAAATCAAAGGGCATAAAATCTCGGTCAAGTTCGTTAATGGGCAAAATCGGACCAAGGGGATGGAAATAGGGAGGGGTTTTGTGAAAACAGAAAACCCCCCATAACTTCTTAATTTTTGTACATATCAAATCAGTTTAAAGTTTTTATTACTTCTTAAAATAGGGCCAAAATTTTATGTATCACAGATTTTTGATAAAGTTAAAAATGGGCTCAAGGGGCGCAAAAAATAGGATTTTTGGGAGAAAAAAATTCATAACTTCCTCAATTCTCAAGATATCAATTCCAATTAATTTTATTATAAATTTCCATAATATTATCTACAACTTTCATATTCACATGTTTTTGATAGGACCAATTCGTACCGCAAAAAAAATTAAAAACGAAAACAAAAAGGGGGTTTGAAGAAGTAAAAAATCCATAACTCCGTCAATTCAAAAGATATAAAATCCCCATGAATTTATCATATATCTTCTTAATATTGTCTACAGCATCTATATAGACAACTTTTGGATAGGACCAATTCTTACAGCAAAAACAAATTAAAAATACATAGCGGTTGAAGAAAAAAATCATCTAAGTAAGGGTGTATTCAAATCCAAACTGCGTATTTTCTGACTCATTTTACAATTCATTTTTGCTGTCAAAGGCTTCTAATTGGTACGTTTTCTTACTCAGAAACTATATAATGTACCGTAAGGGTCGATGTTTTGATAGAGGCAGAATATATTTTTAAAAATGCTGTTAAAGTGGGCATTTTGAACCGAATTTCCCGAAGCGGATTGTGTTGGAAAAATCATTGCATTAAGGATGCACTCAAATCCAAACTGCTTATTTTCTGACTCATTTTTAAATTCATTTTTGCTCTCAAACGCATTTAATTGGTAGATTCGTTTATTCAGAAACTATATAATGTACCGCAATGATAGATTTTTTGATAGAGGCAGAATATATTTCAAAAAATTATGTCAAAGTGGGCATTTTGAACGGAATTTCACGAAGCAATTGTGTTATCACTTTCTTCTGGACACGATAACTTCCGCAATTCTGCACAAATCTCTTCCAAACTGATACATAAAATCAAGGGACATAAAATCTCGGTCAAGTTCGTTAATGGGCAAAATCGGACAAAGGGGATGGAAATAGGGAGGGGTTTTGTGAAAACCGAAAAAAAACCCATAACTTCTTAATTTTTGTATATATCAAACCAGTTTAAAGTTTTTATTACTTCTAAAAATAGCGCCAAAAATTCATGCATCACAGATTTTTGATAAAATTTAAAATAGGCTCAAGGGGCTCAAAAAATAAGGTTTTTGGGAGAAAAAAATGCCTTACTTCGTCAATTCTCAAGATATCAATTCCAATTAATTTTATTATAAATCTCCTTAATATTATCTACAACTTTTATATTCACAAGTTTTTGATAGGACCAATTCGTACCACAAAAAAAAAATTAAAAACGAAAACAAAAAGAGGGATTGAAGAAGTAAAAAATTCATAACTCCGTCAATTCAAAAGATATAAAATCAACATAAATTTATCATATATCTTCTTAATATTGTCTACAACATCTAGATAGACAAGTTTTGGATAGGACCAATTCTTACAGAAAAAATAAAAATAAAAATACATAGCGGTTGAAAAAAGAAATCATCTAAGTAAGGGTGTATTCAAATCCAAACTGTCTATTTTCTTACTCATTTTTAAATCCATTTTTGCTCTCAAACGCATCCAATTGCTAGATTCTCTTATTCAGAAACTATATAATGTACAGTAATGATCGATTTTTTGATAGAGGTAGAATATATTTCAAAAAATGATGTCAAAGTGGGCATTTTGAACAGAATTTCCCGAACCGATTGTGTTAGAAACGAAAAATATTGCCCTACTGAGAATTGTTTATTAATCAAGTTTTAATTAATTGAAAGAAAAATAAAAACACAGGTCGCTTATAAATCTTTTCACAAATCACGTCAGCATGTTTCATATATATATTTTTTTTTTATTAAAAATTAATCTGAAAATGTGCCAGAAAATTTCGTCTTGTTGAGTATGGAAAAATATTTTTTTAATATCGCCTTAACATGATTCTGATAAAACCATCTATTTTATAAAAAGGAAATAAAAACTCGTCAAAAGCAGACGGATAAAACTGTTAAAGTGGATTTATATCTAATAATGATTTAGTTTTTGTTGGTGAAATTAGTATACTTAACTTCGAAATCTACCTCTGCCTGTAGGCCGGGCCGGCAGGGAGTTTTTTTTTTCAAATCTCTAGCTGCATATTGCCATCATCAAAATTTTGCCGTTTTGTTGTACTACACAAGTGGCACATGCCTAAATATGGTACCAAATACGATGCACCAAACAGTGCAATATAATCAACCAAATAATAATAATAATAATAATAATAATAATCTTTAAATAATTTCAAACATATCAAGAAATTCCCCTTTATCTCCCTATACAAATACCGCTACAACTCCTCAAAACCCTAGATCCTCAGAGCCTTGTTTTAACTACAGAAATACTTCAAAATTATAAAAGCAATAAACGTTAATTTTTTTTTTCAAATCTCTAGCTGCATATTGCCATCATCAAAATTTTGCCCTCTTAAAACTTTTTCCGTTTTATTCTACTGCACAAGTTGCACATACCAAATATGGTACCAAATACGATATACCAAACAGTGCAATATGATCAGCCAGAAAGTAATAATAATCTTTGAATAATTTCAATATCATCATGAAATTCTCCTTTATCCAAATACTGCTACAACTCCTGAAAACCCAAGACCCTCACAGCCTTGTTTTATTAATTACAGAAATATTTCAAAATGATAAAAGCAATAAAAGTTCATTATTTTTTTTTTCAAATCTCTAGCTGCATATTGCCATCATAAAAGTTTTGCTCTCTTCAAACTTTTGCCGTCTTTTGCTAGTTCACAAGTTGCACATGCCTAAATATGGTACCAAATACGATATACCAAACAGTGCAACATTATCAGTCAGAAAATAATAATAATCTTTAAAGAATTTCAAACACATCATGAAATTCCCTTTTATCTCAATATACAAATACCGATACAACTCTTCAAAACCCAAGACCCTCAGAGCTTTGTTTTATTAATTACAGAAATATTTCATAGGGATATAAGCAATAAAGCCCAATATTTTTTCTTTTTCAAATCTCTAGCTGCATATTGCCATCATCAAAATTTTGCCGTTTTGTTGTACTACACAAGTGGCACATGTCTAAATATGGTACCAAATACGATGTACCAAACAGTGCAATATGATCAACCGAAAAAAAAAAAAAATAATAATCTTTAAATAATTTCAAACATATCAAGAAATTTCCCTTTATCTCCCTATACAAATACCGCTATAACTCCTCAAAACCCAAGATCCTCAGAGCCTTGTTTTAACTACAGAAATACTTCAAAATTATAAAAGCAATAAACGTTAATTATTTTTTTTCAAATCTCTAGCTGCATATTGCCATCATCAAAATTTTGCCCTCTTCAAACTTTTTCTGTTTTGTTCTACTGCACAAGTTGTACATACCTAAATATGGTACCAAATACGATATACCAAACAGTGCAATATGATCAGCCAGAAAGTAATAATAATCTTTGAATAATTTCAATATCATCATGAAATTCTCCTTTATCCAAACTAGTGGATCGTACCCGGGCTTCCCGGGTTAAAGAACATAGGTCAAAACATTTTTTTTTATTGAAAACTAATAATTTTTTTATATGCAATAAATTTTATAGATTTCCCACTTACAAAAAAAAAAAAAAAAAAAAAGCATTTTTCATATAGAAAATACGAATTATACAATCAAATAAATTTTTGAAATTTATCAAAAGCGATATTTTCTTATTAGCCGCGTGCTAAGAGTTATTTGAGCAAGATTTTGCTACTTATGGCATCCTTTTATATTTTGTTAATTTCAGAGCTTATACATTAAATTTTGGGGTACTTCTTAGTTATCCCGTCGACTAAATTACTGTCGCCAAATTGTAAGATTAAATGCCAATAATGGTTGCCATTAATTAATTGATTAATTGCAAGATTAAATGCCAATAATGGCCAATAAAACCATTAATTCGACGTTTTATTTGTATTTTTATTAATGTTTTACTAATTTATTTGTTCTTTCGTTATTTAAAATAAAAATTATGTCAATGTGTATAATTTGGCGAGTGGTTTGGCGATTTATATAATTTGGCGAAATTGGTCGACGGGATAACTAAGAAGTACCAATTTTTGTTTTAATTATATTATTTTATTTATTTATTCATAGGGAAGTTTTTTAATGGATATTATCCGTAAGAAAAGGATGAACTCTTTATTTTGTTTTAAGAGCAAACGGATTAATCTTTCGTAATCGAACTCCGCGCGATATAGATAAATTAAAAAATATTTCATGCTTTAAAATTGTTTTTAAAACCATAGACAATCAGTAAACTGAGATGAACTTTGCAAAGAAATTCCATTTGAAAAAAAAAATCCTATTTGGTGATCTAAAAATTTAAATTGTACAATTACAAAAATGTTAGATTTGTGTTTTTACAATATTATTCTTTTATTTGTTTATAAAAGAAGTATTAATTTCGTTAATTTGTCTTTCACAAATATGTTAGATTGGTGGGTTTTTTTAATATTATTATTTTATTTGTATATAAAGGAAGTTTTAATTTCGTTATGCAAAAATAGTCAGAAACAAATGCTGAAAAATGTTTGATGCTTTATGTGCAAAATAGTTATTATTATTATGCATTGAATCCGGCACGTAATGAGATAAGCTTAAAAAAAAAATCATGCATAAAAATTATTTTAGAAAATATATGCATCAGTCAATTAAGATACAGTTTTTAAAGAAATTGCATTTGAAAGTAAATTTTTCCCTATGCGGCGAAAATTGAAAATGTACGATGGTCAGAAGATTAAAAAAATCGCAATAGTGAAAATTTCAAGACCGAAATTTGATCTTGAAGTGTTGCCATTCGCAAAATGATGTCAGCGTTACGCACAGATACGTTTGTTCTTTATAATATAGATAGATACTTAATCATTAAAATATTATAAAGATCAGTTATTAGGATGTGCTTATCAATTAAGGCTCTTATGAAACTCTTATATCTTCGTTTATAGAAAAGTACGCATATGACGTCATTATCACGGAATAACATACAATATTCTTGACATAGCCCATATTTTAATTTCAACTTTTTTTTTAGGTTTTATTAGAAAATGGCAACGAAAATATACAGCATCTCCCATTTTCGACTATTTTTCGTTTACTTTCAATGACTTTCAATAGAAATGGGGTACTTTTGTTGCCACGATAAGAAAAATGATATTAAAAACTACAAAAAAATTAATATCTCAAAAATAAATTGAGATACAGCTTTCAAACAAATTTCATTTAAAAGAGCATTTTTTTCCCCATACGACGGTGTAAAAATTTAAAATATGCAATGTTTAGAAGTTTAAAAATTCTCAGCAGAGAAAATTTCAAAACCAAAATTTTATTTCAAATTTCAAAGTGTTGCCATTCGCAAAATGACGTATGCGTTACGCACAGATATGTTTGTCCTTTATAATATAGATACTGCTACAACTCCTCAAACCCAAGACCCTCAGAGCCTTGTTTTATTAATTACAGAAATATTTCAAAATGATAAAAGCAATAAAAGTTCATTATTTTTTTTTCAAATCTCTAGCTGCATATTGCCATCATAAAAGTTTTGCTCTCTTCAAACTTTTGCCGTCTTTTGCTAGTTCACAAGTTGCACATGCCCAAATATGGTACCAAATACGATATACCAAACAGTGCAATATTATCAGTCAGAAAATAATAATAATCTTTAAAGAATTTCAAACACATCATGAAATTCCCTTTTATCTCAATATCCAAATACCGATACAACTCTTCAAAACCCAAGACCCTCAGAGCTTTGTTTGATTAATTACAGAAATATTTCATAAGGATATAAGCAATAAAACCCAACATTTTTTTTTTCAAATCTCTAGCTGCATATTGCCATCCTCAAAATTTTGCCGTTTTGTTGTACTACACAAGTGGCACATGCCTAAATATGGTACCAAATACGATGTACCAAACAGTGCAATATAATCAACCAAATAATAATAATAATAATAATAATAATAATCTTTAAATAATTTCAAACATATCAAGAAATTCCCCTTTATCTCCCTATACAAATACCGCTACAACTCCTCAAAACCCAAGATCCTCAGAGCCTTGTTTTAACTACAGAAATACTTCAAAATTATAAAAGCAATAAACGTTAATTTTTTTTTCAAATCTCTAGCTGCATATTGCCATCATCAAAATTTTGCCCTCTTAAAACTTTTTCCGTTTTATTCTACTGCACAAGTTGCACATACCAAATATGGTACCAAATACGATATACCAAACAGTGCAATATGATCAGCCAGAAAGTAATAATAATCTTTGAATAATTTCAATATCATCATGAAATTCTCCTTTATCCAAATACTGCTACAACTCCTGAAAACCCAAGACCCTCAGAGCCTTGTTTTATTAATTACAGAAATATTTCAAAATGATAAAAGCAATTAAAGTTCATTATTTTTTTTTTCAAATATCTAGCTGCATATTGCCATCATAAAAGTTTAGCTCTCTTCAAACTTTTGCCGTCTTTTGCTAGTTCACAAGTTGCACACGCCTAAATATGGCACCAAATACGATATACCAAACAGTGCAACATTATCAGTCAGAAAATAATAATAATCTTTAAAGAATTTCAAACACATCATGAAATTCCCTTTTATCTCAATATACAAATACCGATACAACTCTTCAAAACCCAAGACCCTCAGACCTTTGTTTTATTAATTACAGAAATATTTCATAGGGATATAAGCAATAAAGCCCAATATTTTTTTTTTCAAATCTCTAGCTGCATATTGCCATCATCAAAATTTTGCCGTTTTGTTGTACTACACAAGTGGCACATGCCTAAATATGGTACCAAATACGATGTACCAAACAGTGCAATATGATCAACCAAAAAAAAAAAAAAATAATAATCTTTAAATAATTTCAAACATATCAAGAAATTCCCCTTTATCTCCCTATACAAATACCGCTATAACTCCTCAAAACCCAAGATCCTCAGAGCCTTGTTTTAACTACAGAAATACTTCAAAATTATAAAAGCAATAAACGTTAATTATTTTTTTTCAAATCTCTAGCTGCATATTGCCATCATCAAAATTTTGCCCTCTTCAAACTTTTTCTGTTTTGTTCTACTGCACAAGTTGCACATACCTAAATATGGTACCAAATACGATATACCAAACAGTGCAACATTATCAGTCAGAAAATAATAATAATCTTTAAAGAATTTCAAACACATCATGAAATTCCCTTTTATCTCAATATACAAATACCGATACAACTCTTCAAAACCCAAGACCCTCAGAGCTTTGTTTTATTAATTACAGAAATATTTCATAGGGATATAAGCAATAAAGCCCAATATTTTTTTTTTCAAATCTCTAGCTGCATATTGCCATCATCAAAATTTTGCCGTTTTGTTGTACTACACAAGTGGCACATGCCTAAATATGGTACCAAATACGATGTACCAAACAGTGCAATATGATCAACCAAAAAAAAAAAAAAAATAATAATCTTTAAATAATTTCAAACATATCAAGAAATTCCCCTTTATCTCCCTATACAAATACCGCTATAACTCCTCAAAACCCAAGATCCTCAGAGCCTTGTTTTAACTACAGAAATACTTCAAAATTATAAAAGCAATAAACGTTAATTATTTTTTTTCAAATCTCTAGCTGCATATTGCCATCATCAAAATTTTGCCCTCTTCAAACTTTTTCTGTTTTGTTCTACTGCACAAGTTGCACATACCTAAATATGGTACCAAATACGATATACCAAACAGTGCAATATGATCAGCCAGAAAGTAATAATAATCTTTGAATAATTTCAATATCATCATGAAATTCTCTTTTATCCAAATACTGCTACAACTCCTCAAACCCAAGACCCTCAGAGCCTTGTTTTATTAATTACAGAAATAT
The DNA here is from genome assembly GCA_963932465.1 of Maratus speciosus. Taxonomy (NCBI): domain Eukaryota; kingdom Metazoa; phylum Arthropoda; class Arachnida; order Araneae; family Salticidae; genus Maratus; species Maratus speciosus. Next base: position 9,260,351 of record OZ010799.1, on the reverse strand, counting down.
TTCAAAATGATAAAAGCAATAAAAGTTCATTATTTTTTTTTCAAATCTCTAGCTGCATATTGCCATCATAAAAGTTTCGCTCTCTTCAAACTTTTGCCGTCTTTTGCTAGTTCACAAGTTGCACATGCCTAAATATGGTACCAAATACGATATACCAAACAGTGCAATATTATCAGTCAGAAAATAATAATAATCTTTAAAGAATTTCAAACACATCAAGAAATTCCCTTTTATCTCAATATCCAAATACCGATACAACTCCTCAGAACCCAAGACCCTCAGAGCCTTGTTTTATTAATTAAAGAAATATTTCATAAGGATATAAGCAATAAAGCCCAAGATTTTTTTTTCAAATCTCTAGCTGCATATTGCCATCATCAAAATTTTGCCGTTTTGTTGTACTACACAAGTGGCACATGCCTAAATATGGTACCAAATACGATGTACCAAACAGTGCAATATGATCAACCAAAAAAAAAAAAATAATAATAATAATCTTTAAATAATTTCAAACATATCAAGAAATTCCCCTTTATCTGCCTATACAAATACCGCTACAACTCCTCAAAACCCAAGATCCTCAGAGCCTTGTTTTAATTACATAAATACTTCAAAATGGTAAAAGCAATAAAAGTTCAACATTTTTTTTCAAATCTCTAGCTGCATATTGCCATTATCAAAATTTTGCCCTCTTCAAACTTTTGCCGTCTTGTTCTACTACACAAGTGGCATATGTCTAAATATGGTACCACATACGATATACCATACAGTGGAGCCAGAAAATAATGATAATCTTTAAATAATTTTAAACCCGTCATGTGCAATTACCGCTACAACTCCTCAAAATCCAAAACCTTCAGAACCTATGTAGTTGTAATATTTATAGAAATATTTCAAAATGATAAAAGCAATAATAGTTAATTTTTTTTTTCAAATCTTGGCTGCATATTGCTATCATCAAAATTTTGCTTTCTTCAAACTTTTTCAGCATTGTGAAAATGCTCAAGTTTTACATGCCTAAGTACAGCCCTGTAAATATATACACATACACATTTAATTAAAAAGAAATCACATGTGTGAAACTTAGAGTTAAAGATGATATAAAAATTAGCCAAACATTGTCGGAATTAGGCCTAAAAATAGCATTATTTAGCTCCTTATGATTTATCGAGAAATCCAAAAAAAAAAAAAAATAAAAAAAAAAAAATGAAAATAATAAGATATTCAAAAAATAAATTATAATCTTATGTAATACATAAAAACTTAAAAAAAAACTCATCAGGGCAAAAATTTTTTCTGAATAATAAGAAAAATATAAAGAAGTGCACCATGCCACACCATTTCTCTGCGTAATGTTTGATGCTTTGGTAATCAGAGAAGAAGGAAAATAAAAAAATAAGAGAGGGATTGGTGCTGCCATCTGGCGTTATAAAAAGGTAAAGCTAAAGCAGCCAATATCTCTTAAATAGGAGAGCAAGGAATTAACTAGTCGGATGTACCAATCCCAAAACTTTCTTCTATCTCATACATGTTAATACTTCAAAATTCGCTATCATACTGCCAAAATTAAATGGCAATCTATGCATCTCATGAGGATTCTAAAGATATGAAATTCTGTGCATTAGCTCTTGAGATGTGACTATTGCTGAAATCGTCTAAATCCAGCAAAATTCTGCCTAGCAGCGCCGCCTATTGGGTGATTTATACCAAATCCTAATCAGCAACAATTTATGTCAACGTCTGATTGAATCTGAAGTTTGGAGAAAATCCGTGCATTAGTTTTTGAGATAGAGCTATTGCGAAAATCGTGAAAATTCCAGCACAGCAGCGCCACCTATTGGATGACCAAACACCAAAACCTAATTAACTACAACCTATGTCAACATACAACTAAATCTGTAGTTAGATGAAAATTCGTCCATTAATTCTATAGATAGAGTTATTGAGGAAATCGTGAAAAAGGCAGCACAGAGGCGCCACCTGTTGGGCGATTTACACCAACACATAATCAGTAGCAAGTCATATCAAGGACTAACTGAATCTGAATTTTGATGAAAATCCGTGCGTTAGTTCTTAAGATAGTGCTATTGGAGAAATCGTGTAAATCCTGCAAAATTCATCATAACAGCGCCACCTGTTGGGCGATTTACACCAAAACGTAATCAGCATGAATTCATATCAAGGACTAACTAAATCTGAAGTTTGAGCAAAATCCGTGCATTAGTTCGTGAGATAGAGCTATTGCGAAAATATTGAAAAAGGCAGCATAGCAGCGCCACCTGTTGAGCGATTTACACCAAAAACTAATCAGCATCAATTTGTATTAGGGACTCACTAAATATAAATTTTTATTAAATTCCGTGCATTAGTTCTTGAGATAGAGCGCCCCCAAAATTTGTGTCACATACACACAGACAGACAGACAGACAGACAGACTCACAGAGTCACAGACAGACATTTTGTAAAAACATGTTTTTTGGAATCTCTGACCCCTAAAACGTGTAAATCCGTCGAAAACCGGAATTCGAAAATTTTCATGAATCCAATACTTTCTTGTAAAGATAGAAGAAAGTAAAAATAAAATAACAGGCAGTGAAGTTACTACTGTAAATCTAGATATAAATAGGTATGAGGTATAAATATGATAATTTGGCGATAAACAACAGGGAATATAAGAAAATAAGTAGTTAATAGTTTTAAAAAATATTGAAAGATGAATGTTGGTAATATCTTTAAAAACATTGAATAGATAAAGGATGTTATAATAATTAAAACTATAAATAAAAAGAATAAAAGTAAAGAAAAATATGTATATGATAAATTGATATTACAAGTAATAATTTATGGGAATAAAAATATGTTAATTTAAAGGAGTAAAAATATAGCTATGAATGAGGAAATAATATAAAATGAAGTCGTATATATATACAGGGTGATTCAGAACTCTTTGCCAATACTCGACATGATAGCAAGCACGAATCATATAAGAACATAGGGTCGCACACGCAACCCTGATGCCCAAGAGGGCGCTAGAGGTCGCGGATACAGCTGGGCAGGCAGAAGCGAAGAAAAGCGTATTTCGGGTGTATGAGTTGAAGGAAGGATGCATCGCTACACGAATAGTGAATTGAAGGATATGCACTTCGTTGAAGGGCCAGCCTATTTCAGTGGAACAGTTGCTAGGAAACTTTATCGTTCCCGGTTTCCAACCAGACTTATCCCTACTCATGCCATGTTCACTCCTCTGCATCATCGATTGACCGAAACGGGACGTTTCGACACACGAATGATCTATACTGGTGTTCAGTGAACAATGCGGACACGTAGACTGGAAGAAGCCGTACTGTCCGAAGTCGAAAACGATCTAGGAGCGAGTACTCGACGTGTTGCAGCAGGTGTACGTGCGTCTCAATCCAGCGTTAGCAGTCTCTTACACGCGGACGAGCTGCATCCGTATGATATGCAACGTCTGCGAGTCAGGAAAATTACTGACTGGTCTCCATGGGTTTTACTGTCATTGTATTTTTCTAAGGTCAAGTTTGACTATTTGCTGTTTTTTCTTTAATTAATTTTTTTTTGTTTATTTCTTAAAAAATTCGAAATTTAAAAGTGGTGAAAATGCGCAAAAAACGTTCTAAATGGCGATTTTTACGCAATCTCATAAAAGTACCAAACCGATTTCAAAAATAATGGTGTCAAAATGATGGTGATAGCCATTTCTCCAACATAGGCTACATTTTATGTCGGTGCCACTACCCCTAAAGGGGGTGCAGGAGCAAAAAAAAACGTTCGAAATTGCGATGAAGGGCACAGATACATGGAATTTGGCACGGTAGTTACTTATTAGATATAAATTATCTCTAAGAACATATTTTTAAAAATGCGAAATTTGAAAGTGGTGAAAATGCGCAAAAAGCGTTCTAAGAAACGTTCTAAATGGCGATTTTTAAGCAATTTCAGGAAGTACCAAACCGATTTCAAAAATAATGGTGTCAAAATCAGGGTGAAGACCCTTTCTCCAACATAGGCTACATTTTATGTCGGTGCCACTACCTCTAAAGGGGGTGCAGGAGCAAAAAAACGTTCGAAATTGCGATGAAGGGCCCCGATACATGGAATTTGGCATGGCAGTTACTTATTAGATATAAATGATCTCTAGGCTTATTTCTTAAAAAATTCGAAATTTAAAAAGGGTGAAAATGCGCAAAAAGCGTTCTAAAAAACGTTCTAAATGGCGATTTTTACGCAATTTCATAAAAGTACTAAACCGATTTCAAAAATAATGGTGTGAAAATGATGGTGACAGTCCTTTCTCCAACATATGCTACATTTTATGTCGGTGCCACTACCTCTAAAAGGGGTGCAGGAGCAAAAATATGTTCGAAATTGCGATTTTTGTGTTACTGAATCGTCCAGATACATGGAATTTGGCATGGTAGTTACTTATTAGATATAAATATTCTCTAAAAACATTTCTTAAAAAATTCGAGATTTGAAAATGGTGAAAATGCGCAAAAAGCGTTCTAAAGAACGTTCTAAATGGCGATTTTTACGAAATCTCATAAAAGTACCAAACCGATTTAAAAAATAATGGTGTCAAAATGATGCAGACAGCCCTTGCTCCAACATGAGCTATATTTTATGCCGGTGCGACTACCCCGAAAGGGTGTGCAGGAGCAAAAAAACATTCGAAAATGCCATTTTTGTGTTACTAAAGGGCCTAGAAACATGAAATTTCGAATGGTAGTTACTTAATATGATCCTGAGATATAAATGATCTCTAAGAACATTTCTTAAAAAAATCGAAATTTAAAAGGGGTGAAAATGCACGAAAAGTGTTCTAAAAATGTTCTAAATGGCGATTTCTACGCAATCTCAGAAAGTATTCAACCTATTTTAAAAGTAATGGCTGGAAATTGATGATGACAGCCCTTGCTCCAACATAGGCTCTATTTCATGTCGGTGTGACTACCACCTAGGGGCTGCAGAAGCAAAATGTTCTAAATTGCGACTTTTGTGTTACTGAAGGGCTTGGAATCCTGAAATTAGACAGGGCAGTTATTTATAAGATACAAATGATCTCTAAGAACATTTCCTAAAAAAATTGAAATTTAAAAGGGGTGAAAATAAGCGAAAAGCTTTCTCGAAAACTTTCTAAATTGCGATTTCTACGCATCAGGAAGTACCAAAGCGATTTATAAAATAATGGTGTGAAAAAGATGAGCCCTCTCTCCAACATAGGCCGCATTTCATGTCGGTGCCACTATCCCAAAGGGGGGGGCAGGAGCAAAAAACAATATAAATTGCGTTTTTTGTAATACTGCAGGGGCTAACAACTTGAAACTAGGAATGGTAGTTACTTATAAGATATAAGTGATCTCTAAGAACATTTTCTGAATAATACGCAATTTAAAAGGAGTGAAAATGGACGAAAAACGTTCTAAAATGTGATTTCTACGCAATCTCAAAAAGTATCCAACCGATTTCAAAAGTAATGCTTGCAAGTTGATGATGACAGCCCTTGCTCCAATATAGGATCTATCTCATGTCATCGTCACTACCACCTTGTGGTTGCATTTTTAAAAACATTCTAAATTGTGACTTTTGTTATACTGAAGGGGCTAGCAACTTGAAATTTGGCATGGTAAATACTTATGAGATGTAAATGCTCTCTGAGAAGAGTTCCTTAAAAAATTGAAATTTAAAAAGGGGTGAAAATGAACGAAAAGCGTTTTAAAAACGTTCTAAATAGCGATTTCTACGCTATCTCAGGAAATATAAACCGATTTCAGATGTAATGGTTTCAAATCGATGGTGACAGTCTCCGCTCCAACATAACCTATGTTTTACGTGATTGTCACTATCATCTGGGGTTTACAGGAGCAAAAAATGTTCTAAATTGCGTTTTTTGTGTTACTGAGGTGGTCTAACATTTTAAATTTGGAATGGTAATTACTTCAAAGATGCAAATGTTTTCTAAGAATTGTCGGAAGAAAATTCCAAATTTAAAAGAATGAAGTGAGAGAAATGCGTTCTATAAGCGTTCTAAATTACGATTTTTCTGCAATCGTATGAAATACGAAACCGATTTCAAACAGAATGGTTGCAAATTGGTAGTGATAGAACCTTCTTAAACATAAGCTATATTTTATGACGGTGCCACAACCCCTAGAGGGTTGCAGGAGCAAAATTTTTCCTAAATTCCGATTTCTGCAGTACTGAAGAGGCTAGAAACTTTAAATATAGCACGGTAGTTACTTAATAAAATATAAATGTCCTTTAAGAACAGTCGAAAATAAATTCGAAATTAAAAAGTGGTGAAGCGAAGGGAAGGAGAGAAAAACATTCTAAAAGAGTCCTAAATTACGATTTCTATGGAATCTCAGGAAATAATAAACTGATTACAGAAGTTATTGGTTGCGGATCAAGAGTGATAGTTCCTGATCCTATACGGGCTATATTTTATGCCGGTGTTACTACCACCTGGTTGGCAGGAACAACAAGAAAGGCCTTTAAAAACATCTAAATTCCGTTTCCTATAGAATATTAGGAAATACCAACCGATTTCAAGGTTAATGTTGGCAAATTAATGATGACAGTCTCTGTTTCAACATTTTTCGAGACATTCTACTTCAACTCTGTTTCGGCATTTTATGTTGGTGCCACTAAATCCAGAGAGGTGGTAGACTGTTAGGCAAGAAGCTTGAAATTTGACATGATGGTTAATTTTAAGATGTAAATGTGTTAAGATGGTTTCTAAAAAATTCAAAACTTCAAATGAATACTGAAATGAGCGTATGAAATGAGCATAAAAGTCTCAAAATAATGATTTATTTGGAATTAGTTTTAGCTCTTCGTATTAATTAAAATCTCATATCTGTCTATTGAACTTTTATAATGAAGTGTAGTCAAACTGTTTCTTAATTTGAATTATTCCAAAAAGTGTTCTTCTAATAAAAAATAGTCATGCGAATATCACTCTGCATATTTCAACTATTACGCGAGCAAAGCCGCGGGGTTTGCTAGTTTGCTTATAAAATGAAAATGACAAGTTTTTCCTTAAAACAATAATAAGAGTATTTTTAGGGATAGATATAAAACGTTTCTTGAAAATTACATTATGGATATTCAGTACTGAAATATTGCAGACACACATAAGTAACCCATTTTTCAGTACAGTAATGGCTGATGGAAATCGGTTTAGATTTAAATGTATAGTGTAATACAGGCATTAACAAAACAATTTTTGTTTGTTATGTTTCAGAGTTAAAAAATATAAGAAATATTTCGAGTAAAAATATGTAATACAGTAATGGACCTTATGCACGCCACTTGAGGTGTAAGCTAAAATTCGTCTGCTGGTTGTGTTTACTTTTGAATATTAGCATAAAACCCTATGGAGTAGGTATTACTAATAGTTATTTGTTAAAAATACAGCCAAAAAAATCATTATTGTAGCAGCAGATACTTAATATATTGTAAAATAAATTCAAAATATATTCTGTATCCCAGAATGTTCGCTCAATTTGAAAACTTTCGGTTATCAATGCACTCAAGGCGACTGAAATTTGTCAATATTTCCGTTGTGTATGACACCACGTACATAGTCCATTATAGCAACATAATCATTCAAAAGCAGAAGAAAGTGGTTATTTAAAAAATTTGTTGTTATGGTTATTATGGTGTTTTTCTATCTAGATATTAATAAAAAGAACGTAGAGGGAAATAAAATATCTGTTAACATTGGACAATAGAATTTAACGTAAGAAATTGTTCCTATTGCAGGACAATCTTATTGATCAAACTGTTGAATGGTTTAAATAATCTTTCACTTGTATTCTACTTTGAAACGCCGAATTAAAGCAATGCATGTATACGGAAATGTATATAATGACATTGTTACATGCCACCGTAATAAATAATGCATATTATTTATCCAAGTAAATGTCATTATTCTTTCAAAGAAGGTTAATTTAACTGCCTATAATTTTGTGCAACAATATTCAGAAATACATAATATATATACATACATATAACCATTAGGAACTTCAAAAGATTTAGTAATGTAAACAAAAATGTTTATTTAAATCAGTAAAAAGAAATTGCATATAATACATCAGTCATGATTTAAATTTGATTTTGCTTGAGCCTAGTACGGAATAGTCATGACTTTGATCGGAGATGAGATATCAATTCAGTTAGAACATACGACAGGGTAACTAAACGTTATGCGTGCTGATACAAATTATATCTTTTAATCATAAAATGCATTCCTTTTAAATTTTGCGTATCTCTTAAGTTATAGTATGGATTTTTTAGTTTTAGTATCAATTCTTTTTTAATGTTAAATTAACAAGTATTTGAGTTTTTCGCATAAAATATTATTTACGTACTTAAAACTTAGTATTGCTCAAGAATGAGTTCCTATTATAAGTCCGATACTTCTTGTGCAATCTTATAACTAAAATGGAACCAGCATTTTTTATGGTAAAAATGATTTCAAATATAATTAAGTTGAGCTGCCTATTTTAAGTTGAATCGTGCTAAAAAATATTCGATTTATTTTTCATAAAAAAAAAAAAAAAAAAAAAAAAAAAAAAATTGATATGCAACATAATTGAAACGCTTTGTTATATTCGGCTGCAAAATATTTCTCTCAAAGGAAAATCAATAAAATTAAATTATTCTTATGGATCATCACACTGACAGCATTTCTTCGCTCTGATAACATTGCCCTTTAATTTAAAATACTGGGATAATAATTAACCCTTTCTGACGCAGTGTGCCCGGGTCGGGATACCTAATTTTAAATCCAAACTTACAAACGGCACCAAGAATATTTTAATAAAATTTTGCATTAACAATGAAAGCATAAATTAACGCGTTGTTAATTTCTAAAAAAGTCGTATGCATATTCGGGTGTCAGTCGATGATTTCATCATTTTACAACAAAATTTGTCTGTGCGCGAAAGGGTTAAAAAAATTAATTTCTCCTTATAAAAATATCTGAAGGATATTTGATCGACCATTGTATCTTCTTCGAACTATAAAGAAATCAAGCATTATATAAGGTTATACAGACGTTTAAATCACTATCGATATTTTAAACTATATCATTACGAAAACAAAATGTCTTTAAATATAATTTCCTCTTCAGATCTCCCACATTCTGTTGACGACAAATTCTTTTCACACAGCCAAAGGATGGTGAACAGAGAAACAGATTCAAAGAAAAATATTCCTATTTCTTATCAGAAAGGGAAAAGCAACATTATTAATAAGCAAAAGAGGAAATATAAGCGTTCTAAATATCCAAAACATGCTAAATCAGATATAAAAAATGTCATGACTATATTTTTGGAAAATGCCTCTATCTATGTTTTAAATCGCACTGGAACTTCGAGAACGTCTGCTTCTAAGACTTTCTGGATATTGACTTTTATTATTGGTGCAATTGGTTCCTTATCACAAGTGGGGTCACTTCTAAATTCTTATTTCGAAAATCCAGTCATTATTGATATGGATTTCCTCACATCTAAATCCCAAGAATTTCCTGCAGTGACTGTTTGTAACGTAAACAGAATTCGCAAAGAGTATGAACCATGCGTAGAATTGAATCTCAATTATAATGAATGTTCTGTTAGAAATCGAACGCACAAATCAAATGTTTTTCACACAAGAAATGCCACTTTACCTAAATGTGAATATGAAATGACATTTTTTCCTAAATTGAATGAAACTGGCAGAGATTGGCTTTACTCTTAGATATGGCCACCATCCCCGTGATTCCATAGTATATTGCTGGTACGGTGGAAATACTTGTTATGAAGGGATCACGACATGGCCTAGTCAGTTATATGGTAACTGCTTTACTTTAGATTCAGCAAAATATAACCTGACTACATGGAGGACGGGACCAGTTAATAGTGGATTAATTTTAAAGCTAAACTTAGAAGTTGGTAAATATGGAAAATATACTGAAACAGCAGGTGCTCGAGTTGAAGTACATGACCCCCATGTTGAGCACAACGTTGATCAAAAAGGAATTTTTATTGAACCTGGTTACGAGACAAGCATAGCTCTAACAAAAACAGTACAAACCCGGCTGCCATCGCCTTACAAAGACAATTGTAAACATTATGATAAAGGACAAAGCCAGTTGGCTTGCAGGAATGATTGCGTTGAAAATATCACTGTCTCATTATGCTCTTGTAGAGTAAAAGTTAGCGGACATACTTTACACAGACCAGTTCCGATGTGTGACCTAACAAATTCACTGACACGGTGTTGTGTTATGAAGAGCGAAAACAAAGCCCGAGAAGTTTGTCATTGTCCCTTCTCTTGCAAAGAAACAATTTATAATATTCAAGTATCGTCATCAATCTGGCCTTCTCCGGTGGTTTACGAAGCGTATAAACGCATGTATAGCAGTATTTTGTCGTACGAGGAATATCGAGAAACGACTTTGAAACTTAGAGTGTACTTTCAGTCTTTAGACTACATTGTATATAAACAAAAAACCCTTTATCAAAAATCTGAAATGTTTGGCAGGATTGGAGGGCAGTTTGGAATTTGGTTAGGATTATCACTTGTAATTGTTGTTGAAAGTTTAGAAGCTGTATTTAGTTTTCTAAAAAAAAAATGTTAATTTTACTTGAAAAGTAATCTCACTGATTTCAATGTCATAGTCGTTTGATTGGTAAGTGACACACTTTGCATTTGTTATGTAAAAATAGGTTGATAAAACCGTATGGTTTTTTCACACACATAACAGTACAAACCCGAATGGCATCTCCTTACAAAGACAATTGTAAACATTATGATATAGGACAAAGCCAGTTGTCTTTCAGGAATGGTTGCGTTGAATATCATTGTCTCATCGTGCTCTTGTAGAATAAAAGTTAGCATACATACTTTACACAGACCAGTTCCGATGTGTGACCTAATAAATCCACTGATACGCTGTTGTGTTATGAAGAGCGAAACAAAAGTCCAAGAAGTTTATGATTGCCCACTATCGTGCAAAGAAACAATCTAATATATGAAAATGAAAATTTATCTGTCTGTATGTAATTCTATAAAAATCCATAGTTTGGAAGCCAGAATTGTAAGATGTTTCGTACATGTGTATTATAACATGGCCGAGGCAACTAAAGTAATCTGGAATCGAAATAATTTATAGTTAATTTTTAATTAATAAAAAACCCCACAAATTTAACAGCAATTTCCTATCAAATGTAAACACTTTTCATTATAGCTGTTGCCAATAATTAAAAATCCACAATAAAAATCTTACCACAACAATTACTTTGCTATTGCAGGATTTCATGTGTAAAAGGAAAATGAAATAAATAGTTTGACGAATAAAAAAAAAAAGTGAATATTACGTCATATTAGAAATATGATGGGTGTCAGCAGGTGAATACATAACGTCATATGAGTTTAAAAAAAAGTATTGAAACATGAAAAAAACGGATTATGAAAGTATTGGCATTTTGTGATGTTGTTTTCACCCATTTTAAATCTATTGCATATAGCGGCTGTCTTAAATAGGACAGACTGATTTTAAAATTCATAAACTCGCAAACGGTAACAGATATTTAAAAAATTCTTGCAGGAGCGTCATATATGATGTCAGGAGCTTTTTTACTGTGATTCTCGAATTTAGTTCGAATTACAAACAATAGATGGCGCTGCAAGCAATAGATGCTAAATTCAAGCACGATGTTTTGGCCTTTCGCTTCTCCCATGCCACAAACGGAGATAAAAATGTATTGAGTGGGTCCCGAAATACCAAAAATCGGACTTGAATTTTGCGCCTATTGCTTTCAGCGCCATCTCTTATTTGTAATTCGAGCTTAAATCGAGAATCACAGTAAAAAAACCCTCCTGACATCATGCATAACGCTCCTCCAAGAGTTTTTTAATATCTGTCACCATTTGCAATTTATTGAATTTTAAAATCAGTAATTGTTTTTTAGGACACCCGGTATATACGTGTGTGTATGCGTGTGTATTAGAATTTCCACAGAAAGTTAGCTCCCTGAGCTCCTTTTTAGTGAAGAACAGAAATAAAAATTTCAGAATTTTTTTAAATAAAACTCATAGAATTTTTGTACTTGCCATTTTTCTTTAATCATGGAAACATTATATAAATAACGAAATACTCGGAAACAACTTTTCATCAAAAGGTTTTAATCTCGGTCTCAGTCCAGATCACATATTATATTTACTAAGTAAGTAGGTAATCTGTCGTCCAGATTAAATAAAATAAAGAGTGAAAATTAAAACGCAATCGTTGATTTTTCAAAATTGAATTTTCGAAACAAACATTCTTAAAATTCCAGACAACGCCGGGTGCTTTAGCTACTTTATAATATCCAAGTACCGGTACCCCTCTGGCTTCTACGGTGGCTTATAAAGCTTATAAACACATATATAGGGGTATTTTGCCGTACGAGGAACGTCGAGAAACGACTTCGGAACTTAGAGTCAACTATCAGTCTTTTGACTACATTGTACACAGGATGATTTAAAAAAAACGTTGACAAAATGGCAAATCAGGCATACAACAAGGATAAAAAATCACATAGAAACATAGGGTCTGAAAACACTTATTGAGTCACAAATACAGGGTGCTTCATTCTAACTCAATTTGGGTTGACGGTCATAACTTTCAGAAAATTGAAGTACATTACAATAAAACATTTAACAGACATTCTCACCTTTGTTGTAAATGATATAACACCGAACGAAACTGGTAGAAAATTGCAATATACGCGCCACCAGCATGCACTGGACGCCCCACATTTTGGACTGTGATGATCCATTCCTACGGTATCATCGGTTACTTGAGCAACGTGTTTTTCCAGAACTTTTCATGATGTTATCCCATTTCACACAAGACAAGGTCCATATCGTTGCATTTTAATTGCAATGTTTTAATTTTTCGCGAAATTATGACCGTCGACCCGGGTTCAGTTAGGATGAAACACCCTTTGTTTGTGACTCAATAAGTGGTTTGCGAGCCCAGGTTCCTATGTGATTTTTTATCCTTGTTGTATGCATGATTTGCCATGTCATTTTTGTCAACGTTCTTTTGAATCACCCTGTATAAACAAAAACCCCTTTATAAAAATCTGAAACGTTTGGAATGATCGGAGGGCAGTTAGGAATTTGGTTAGAATTGCCACTTGTAATCGCTGACGAAGGTTTAGAAGCTGTATTTAATTTTTTCAGAAAGAAATGTTAACCCTACAATGCGTGACTTTTTAAAATGTAACAAAACTTTTTGGGGTAAAATGTTTAAAATCAAATAATACGAGAAAAATACTGAAAAAAAAAATATAATTTTTTTTATTTTACAGTAAAATTTCAATTCGATTCAAGTGTGAATCAGTATGCATTAAGGTGTAATCCTGTTACTGGAGGGAAAATTTAATACCTCCCCCAAAAATATTACCACTAAACTAAAGGTAACACTATTCACAGTCACATAGTAAAATAGACCTAATTAAGTATCTTGAAAAGTTTTTAAGTAAATCTTTCCATATTCAGGCACAGTGCTACTCCACATTTGGAGCACCCCTATAAAAGATTGTGCTTTGCACTGTGAAACTTTACATTTTGTTCTGTTCTCATTCCATACAGGCATATGTTCAACATTGTCGTATATTTCTATTCTATGCTATTAGAAGAAGGTTTTCCTAGGTTGGGTGCAACATTTTCTCTCCCATCTGATAGAGTGTCATGGAAACTTCACTGCGAAATTTGGCACGACTCAATATGTTTTTTCTTCTGACATCTTTTTCTAAATGAACTCTTTTGTAGAATAGCCAAGCATTGATCACTGCTCAATCCAGAAGATGATAAGCAATTATAATATACCATTTCTTTGATCTCATGGTAATTTTGTCGCGCCCGATTGGATTGTCTAACATCTCTACATCACCAATATGCTTGTTGTAATGTTTTACTACACTACAGCAGGACAGTCGATTCTAACTTTTGCTTTATATTTTCTGTCATATCTGTCTATTTTCCCTACCGAGTTAACTCCGACGTATGTTGACAGATATAGGACATTTCTGTTGTCTTTCCATGACACATTAGAAATTTTTATACATTCGACGCTCGTTATAACGATTCCTCGCGTGCCAAAGATGAGGGTCGTTATAATGGAAGGTCGCTATAACGAAAGTGAACAAAAAAAACTTTAATGATGTGCATGAAAATTAAGGTTTCAAAGGAAATTTTTATAAAACAACATTATTACTAAATTCTGTTTACTTTCGTATCAAATAAACATTGACAATTAATAATTATAAAAATCAATTTAAGAGAAGGATTTACGTATTTCTAAAATAAAATGTAAAGTAAATTTTATATCACGCATAAAAAAATAGTTATTTGCATTACATTAACATTTATTTTTACAAAAATAATTCGAAGTAGTTGTTCATTTTTTGTGCATTTGATATTTTCTTTAAACAAAATTTTCCATGTCAGTTAGAAATGATAAGTAATTTTATGTGTTTCCTTGGCTTTAAGAAAATGTTTTAAAGTATTATTTTAAGGCATTTTACAACAGGCATCAACGAGCATTGAGCTATGAATTCTTGGTAATAAGTTCTAGGGCAGGGTCGGCGAACCTTTTTGTTGCCGCGTGCCAAGTTTAGTCAAAAAATATTTTACGTGACCATGACGTGCCAATTAAAAAACAAATTTAGTAGGTGGAAAAAAATGGATTAAAATTTTCTATAAAGATTTGAAAAATATGAGGAACATACATGTAGTTATTATACTGTAATAATTATGGCAACAAGTATATTTTAGAAATAAAAAAAAAATAATGCTATGTGCTATGTAATTTGATTTATGTTGCTACAACTTAATATCAGGTTAATTTTAATGCAAACTAAACTCCGGATTTAACTGACAAGTGTTTTCAGTATGAATTTTGATATTATTCATTCGTGAAAACAGTGGCTTGAAAGCATAGATAGTCAGAAAAACTGTTAAAATGGTAAACAACAGTTTTTTTATTAATAGCTTTGAAATAAATTCAAATATGCCGTTCATTAGAATTTTGTAATGTCTAATAAGCAATTCTTGTCGACAGTTTTCAAATATCAAATTGTTTGAATTTTTTTTTTTTTTTTTTTTTGAGACCATAATTAATCAGATTGGAATATAATATGCCACAATAAAAAAATTTCAATTTCCATTTAATCGAATTCAGAAAAGATCAGTCGCAATTTTATTTAATCTCACTTTATTTTCATTTAGAGCCACAAGCAATGCCGTGCCAAAATTATTCTTTCGCGTGCCACTTTTGGCACGCGTGCCATAGGTTCGCCGACCCTGTTCTAGGGGAAAGAAAATAGTAATCTTTTTTTGGAAAAACATCTGGAGTAAAGGTCAATTTAGTCGCTATATTGGGAAATAAGCTGCTTGCCGGACATTATATTGGATCAAAAAAAGAACATTTCACAAAGAGGATATATTTCAGAACTTTTTGCATCGGTCTTTATAAGGGAATGGTCGTTATAACGAGCGTCGACTGTAGTATCATGTAATGAAACGTATTCCTTACTTGTGATTCGAGGCTTTCTTGACATTTCTTTATCAGCAGTCAGCTTGCATCCTAGAACACTATTTCTTTTACCTATACCTATGCTGAAAGTTCCCAGCTTAGCCATATAATGTTCAAATTGTGGTGAATTGATAATACTCATCAAAATAGAATTTGTAATTTTTATTTCTAGCACAATATTTCTGCACAATAGTATAACAACATTACTAGAAACTCCCAGATCAACTTCGTCAGGTAATCTTTTCCTTGGGTCACACAGCCAATGTAAATTTATACGCATAACCAACTGTAAAGAAAGTATAATTTATAACCTCATTCTTGTATTTTTAGTGGCGTATATTATTTTAGATGATGCCTTGCTTTTGTTGAACATAATTGTTCATTGACTGACAAACTTTCTTCCATAGGTACAGATGCGAACTTATTTTTGGGTTCTTCAACTGGACGAAGTTTGCGCAACTTCTCGTACGTCAGCAGTGCTGAGTCATTTACTTGAGAGTTATTATCATTAAAATGCAAATTTATTCGAATTTCAAGCTTATCTTTATCACATTTTCAATGATGTATATGAATAATGTATTGCTATAACTAAAAAAAAAAAACCAAAATAATAATAATAATAATAATAAAGATTACGTCAATTTGTATATTTTGGTGAATAGTTTGGCGATTTGAATAACTCGGCGTGATTGGTTGACGGGATAATCAACTAGTACCAAAATAATGTTATATACTAGAAAGCAGGAATTTTGTTTTTTTTCAGAATTTAGTGTCGCTCTATGATGATAAAAAATTTGTATATATTAAATAGCACAAAACATATTTCAAGACTTAAAACACACGCTTTTATTTTATGTAAAATGACGTCATTCGCATCCGCTTAAGAATTACACATTTACGAACCACTCTTAAACATCTACAGTAAAGTAGGTATAGGACGTCACTATCGCGAAATATTACACAAATGCATTAAAAATGCCGTCATTAAAGAAACTCGACCGAAAAAATACCCTGCTGTCTACTGATAATTAGGCCTTCATTTGCTTGTAACATTAATATAGTTACTTAAAATTAAATATAGTTTATAATAGCTCCACGTTGTAACAGAAATTATCTATCTATACTAATATTATAAAGAGGTAAAAATTGTTTATTTGTATTAGGTAAGCTCTGGAACTACCAAACCGATTCCAAAAGTAATGGTATCAAAATGATTGTGTTAGTCCAACTTAGAACATAGTCCGTATCTTATATCCGTATCTTATGTCCGTATCACTGGCCAAAAGGGGGTGCAGGAGCAAAAAACGTAATAAAAATGCAATTTTTGTGATATGGAAGGGTCTAGAATCATGAAATTTGGAATGGTAGTTACCTATAAGATATAAATGATATCTGTGAACATTTTCTAAACAATTCGAAATTTAAAAGGGGTGGAAATGCACAAAAAGCGTTCTAAAAACGTTCGAAATGGTGGATTCTACACAATCTCAGGAAATACCAAACCGATTTAAAAAATAATGGTGTCATAATGATGGTGACAACCGTTGCTCTAAGATGGGCTATATTTTATTTTGGTGCCACTACCCCAAAGCGGGTGCAAGACCAAAAAACTTTCTAAATTACCTTTTTTGCATTACTGAAGGGCCTAAAAATATGTAATTTGAAATATTAGTTGCTTATTAGATATAAAGGATTTCTAAGAACAGTTCTTAAAAAATTCGAAATTCAAAAGGGGTGAAAATGCGCGAAAAACGTTCTAACTGGGGGGTTTCTACACAATCTCAGGAAGTACCAAACCGATTTTAAAAACAATAGTGTCAAAATGACGGTGACAACGCTTGCTCTAACATAGGGTATGTTTTATGTCGCTGCCACTACCCTAAAGGGGGTGCAGGAGAAAAAAGTTCTAAATTACGATTTTCACATTACTGAAGGGCGTAGAAATATGAAATTTGAAATATTAGTTACTTATAAGATATAAAGGATTTTTAAGAGCAGTTCTTAAAAAAAAATCGAAATTTAAAAGGGGTAAAAATGCACAAAAAGCGTTCTAAAAATCGTACTAAATGGTGGTTTCTACACAATCTCAGGAAATACCAAACCGATTTAAAAAATAATGGTGTCAAAATGATGGTGATAACCCTTGCTCCAAAATAGGCTATATTTCATGTAGGTGCCACTACCCCAAAGGGGCTGCAGGAGCAAAAAACGTTCTAAAAATGCAATTTTTGCGTTACTGAAGGGCGTAGAAATATGAAATTTGAAATATTAGTTACTTATTAGATATAAAGGATTTTTAAGAGCAGTTCTTAAAAAAAATCGAAATTTAAAAAGGGTAAAAATGCACAAAAAGCGTTCTAAAAATCGTACTAAATGGTGGTTTCTACACAATCTCAGGAAATACCAAACCGATTTAAAAAATAATGGTGTCAAAAAGATGGTGATAACCCTTGCTCCAAGATAGGCTATATTTCATGTAGGTGCCACTACCCCAAAGGGGCTGCAGGAGCAAAAAACGTTCTAAAAATGCAATTTTTGCGTTACTGAAGGGCCTAGAAATATGAAATTTGAAATATTAGTTACTTATTAGATATAAAGGATTTCCAATAAAAATACGATACTGTTCTTAAAAAATTCGAAATTTAAAAGGGGTGATAATGCGTGAAGAGAGTTCTAAAAAACATTCTAAATGGTGATTTCTACTCAATCTCGGTAAGTAACAAATCGATTTCAAAAGTAATGGTTGTAAATTGATGGTGACAGAACTTGCTCTAACATGGCTCTGTTTTATGTTTGTATCAGCACCACCTTGGGGTTGAAGGAGAAAAAAACGTTCTAAATTGCTGTTTTGTGTTATGGAAGGGCCTGGAATCATGAAATTTGGAATGATAGTTACTTATAAGATATCAATCATCTCTAAGAACATTTCCTAAAAAAAATCGAAATTTAAAAAGGGTGAAAATGCGCGAAAAGCGTTCTAAAAAACATTCTAAATTGCTATTTTTATGCAACCTCAGGAAGTACTGAACCGATTTCAAATATAACGGTGTAAAATTATGGTGACAGCTCTTGCTCCAAGATAGGCTATATTTTATGTCTGTTTCCACTACCCCAGAGGAGATGCAGCAACTAAAAACGTTCTAAAAATGTGCTTTTTGAATTATGGAAGGACCTAGATTCATGAAATTTCGCATGTTATATATTTATTAGATATAAATGATCTATCGTATAAAAAGCGTTCTAAAAACGTTCTAAATGCCGATTTGTGAGCAATCTCAGGAAGAATCAAACTAATATCAAAAGTAATGGTAGGCAAATTGATGCTTACAGCCTCCGCTCTAACATAGACGTTATTTCATGTCAGAGTCACTATCAACTGGAGGTTGTAGGAGCAATAAACGTTCTAAATTTCGATTTTTGTGATCGGTAGGGGCTAGCAACTTGAAATTAGGCAAGGTACATATTTATTAGATGGTAATGATCTTTAAGAACAGTTTCGAAAAAAAAAATTGAAATTTGAAAAGGGTGAAAATGCGTGAAAGCGTTTTAAAAGCGTTGTAAAAACGTTCTAAATTGCGATTTCTACTCAGTCTCAGGAAATACAAGACTATTTCAAGAGTAATGGTTGCAAATTGGTGGTGACAGTCTATGCTCCAACATAGGCTATATTTTATGTTGCTGTCACTACCATCTGGGGGTGCAAGAGCAAAACATGCTCTAATTTGCGTTTTTTGCACAACTGAGGGGTTTAACATTTTGAAATATGGCATGGTATTTACTTATAAGATGCAACTGCTTTCTACGAACAGCGAAAGAAAATTCCAAATTTAAAAGGATGAAGTGAGCGAAAAGCGTTCTAAATTACATTTTTTTTGCAATCTTATCAAATACCAAACCGATTAAAAAAAATTATGGTGTCAAATTGTTGGTGATAGTACCAACTCAAACATAAGCTATATTTTATGTCTGTGCCACTACGACCAGAGGGTTGCAGGAGCAAAAAGCTTTCTAAATTGCGATTTCTGTGATACTGAATAGGCTAGAAACTTTAAATATGGCATGGTGCCTACTTATAAAATATAAATGCCCTCGAAAGACTGTCGAAAATGAATTCGAATTAAAAAGGGGTGAAGCGAAGGGGAGGTGCGAAAAGCATTCTAAAAAAGTCCTAAATTACGATTTCTATGCAATTTCAGGGAATATAAACCGATTATAAAAGTAATAATTGTGAATCAGTGGTAACAAACAGTCTCTAATCTTACACAGGCTATATTTTGTGCAGATGATTCTACCACCTGCGGTTCACAGAAACAACAAACATTCTAAAAAAAGGCTTTTAAAAGCTTTCTAAATTACGTTTCTCTGGAATATTAGGAAATAATAAACCGATTTGAAAATTAATGTTGGCAAATTAATGGTGACAGTTCCTATTTCAACATAGTCCTTTATGTTGAGAGAGGTGGTATGACTTTGAATTTGACATGATGGTTAATTTTAAAACGTAAGAAGATGGTTTCTAAAAAAATTAAAACTTCAAATGAATGCTGAAATAAGCGTATTAATTGAGCATAAAAGTTTCAAAATATTTTCTAAATTACCATTTATTCAGTTTTATTTCTTTTTATTAATTTAAATCTAATTTCTGCCTAATGCAGTGTAATAATGAAGTTTAGTCAAACTATGTTTTAAATAGTAATTTTTGAATTATTCCTAAAAGTATAATTTCTTTTAATAAAAATTAGACATATAATTATCACTTGGCATATTTCAAATTTTACGCGAGCAAAGCCGCGGGGTTTGCTAGTTCGTTTATATTTTTTCAAAATAGCACGTATTTTAATTACATTTTCTTTCGGTTGTTATGAAAAAATGGCTACAAAAATATATAATTAATATTTTACAACTGTTTTCCCTTTACTTACTACAGAAATGGAGTTGCCAATATTAAGCAAATGGCTCCAAAAACTACAAAAAAATTAATATTTCAAAAATAAACGGAGATGCAGTTTTTAAACAAATTGCATTTAAAAGTCCTTTTTTTATCCAATACGACGGTATAAAAATTGAAAATGTGCGATGCTTAGAAGTTAAAAAAATTGCTATAGTGTATTTAATCGTACTGCTTTGTTTTACCGCTGGCTTCTGTAAGGTAACGTTATTTTTTGAAGATGACACAAAATAAGCTGGGAGAAAGAAATAGCATACCATACCGGGGGCTAAAATGTTTATTTTAAAGATTGATTTCCAATAAATGTCTTAAATGATCGCTGGATTAAAAAAAAAATTTCATCACCCGTCTTCCAAGAAAAGGTTTATTTTAAAAGACGATTTACAAAGAATGTCTTAAATAAACATATATTTTTCTAAAAACAGTTCATGCAACCAGAAAAAAAAGGTTCATTTTAAAAGACGGATTTACAAAGAATGTTTTAAATGACTATAAATTTTTTTAAACATTTCATTTAATCAAAAAAGAAGTTTTATTTCCGAAGACTGATATGTGCTAAATGACCATAGGTAATAAAAAACCCTTTCCTCCCCTTCCCCCGCACACCTAACAAAGGGTTTATTTTAAAAGACGGATTTACAAAGAATGTCTTAAATTGCTATAATTTTTTTTAAAACATTTCATTTAATAAAAAAAAGTTTTATTAAGGATAATATGTCTTAAATGACCACAGATTAAAAAAAAATCCTTTCATCCCCCATTCTCACCAAAAAAGGGGTTTATTTAAAAAGACCGATTTACAAAGAATGTCTTAAACGACCATATATTAAAAAAAATAATAATAATATTTCTTCCAACCAGAAAAAAAGGTTTGTTTTAAAAGTCTGATTTACAAAGAAAGTTTTAAATAGCCACAGAATTGTTTAAAAACATTTCATGCAACCAGAAAAAAAGGTTTATGTTAAAAGACTGATTTACAAAGAATGTCCTTAAATGACTATAGATTTTTTTTTTTTTTTAACTTTTCATGCAACCAGAAAAAGGTTTATCTTAAAAGACAGATTTACAAAGAATGCCTTAAATTAACATAGATTTTCTCAAAAACTTTTGATGAAACCAGAAAAAAAAGGTTTATTTTAAAAGACTGGTTTGGAAAGAATGTCTTTAAATGGCTATAGATTTTTTTTTTCAAACCTTTGATGCAACCAGAAAAAAAGGTTTATTTTAAAATACTGATTTACAAAGAATGTCTTAAACGACTGTAGATTTTTTAAAAACATTTCATGCAATCAAAAAGAATGTTATTTTAAAATACCGTTATGTCTTAAATGACCATAGATTAAAACAAATA
Organism: Maratus speciosus; assembly: GCA_963932465.1. Taxonomy (NCBI): domain Eukaryota; kingdom Metazoa; phylum Arthropoda; class Arachnida; order Araneae; family Salticidae; genus Maratus; species Maratus speciosus. Next base: position 9,238,457 of record OZ010799.1, on the reverse strand, counting down.
TTTGACCCCCCCCCCCCCCCCCCCACCAAAAAAAAAGGTTATATTAAAAGACAGATTTAGAAAGAATGTCTTAAATGACTATAGATTTTTTTAACATTTCATGCAAGCAGAAAAAAAGGTTTATTTTAAAGGACTGATTTATAAACAATGTCTTAAATGACAATAGATTTAGCCCCACCAGTGGCTGAGAGGTTCTGCTCTCGAAGCTGGTAGACGGGAGGTGCTGGGTTCGATCCCAATCGCGCCCGTCGGCCTAATCGTTCGGAGTTTTCGTGGTTTTCTTCGAACCTTGGATTTCCAAGCGTTAATACGGGTTAGGTTCCCTTAGAAAGACCCCCACGAAGGGCACTCCTCCCCTGGGCCTACATCCCTCGTGCAGATAATTGGCCGTCATAAATACAACCAACCGACAATAGATTTATTTTTAAATATTTCATGTAACCAGAAAAAACTAGTCGGGTTTGGCAATCCCAAAACTTCCTTCTATCTCATTCATGTTAATACTTCCTGAAAAATGCAGCATAGCAGCGCCACCGGTTAGGTGATTTGCACCAAAATTTAATCAGCAACAACTCATGTCAGATTCTGACTGAATCTGAAATTTGATGAAAATCCATGCATTAGTTTGAGATAGAGCTATTGCGGAAATCGTGAGAGGTTATGCAGAGCAGTAGCACCTGTTGGGCAATTTACACCAAAATCGTACCAGGATCAATTTATATTAGGGGCTAACTGAATATAAAGTTAGATGAAAATTCATGCATTAGTTCTTAAGATAGGCCTATTGCGATAATCAAAGTTATCAGCACCAAATTATATAAAGGGCTAACTGAATCTGAAGTTTTATAAAAATCCGCGCTTTAGTTCTTGAAATATAGCTATTGTGGAAATTATAAATAATGCAGCATAGCACCACCACTTAGTGGACGAATTACACCAAAAAATAATCACAAATTTATATCAGGGAATAACTCAATCTAAAGTTATATTAAATTCCGTTCATTAGTTCTTGAGATAGAGTGCCGACAAAGTTTGTGTCACACAGACAGACATTTTGTAAAAACTTGTTTTTCGTGATCTCTGATTCTTAAAAGGTGTAAATCCGTCGTAAACCGGAATTCGAAAATTTTCACAAATCCAATACTACTTTCATCTAGTAAAGATAGAAGAAAGTAGAAAAAAAATTGTTTGTAGAAACTGTTTTACAAAGAATGTCTTAAATGACCATGTATATATATTTTTATTAATTTCATTATTTTAAGAATTTTTAATATTCATCAAATATCAATCAATATTTGGAATAAAAAGAAATAATAAAAATCCTTCCTATTAAATTTCTACGCAAAGAAGGAAATACTAATATTAATTCTTGAAATTCATGTCAATCATTATTTGTACTTTGAAAAAAGAGGACGTTCCCAATTCGACACGGATTTATTTATTTATTTATTTATATTTAATGTAAGTTCACCGATTACTCCGAAATTACACTACAGATTCATGTGTTTTTTACGGTTTGCTTACTTAAAAAGTAATATACCTTTATAAGATAACTCATGTGTCTGTCACAACTGTTTTTCTCGAAAACTGTGGAACGTGGAGAGTTCCAATTTTCCAGAGTTATAAAAGCAATTGACCCACATATTTATATATTATTAGCCATTCACAAATATTTTTAAAAAATCGGAGGGGGGGGGGGGTAATTATGTAGCTTGAAAAAAGAAATCGTGTGTTATATTGTTGTATTGTCGAAAGATCTTGTAACAACAAACTTAAAAAAATATTTTTTTTAATTTTAGATACTATTATATTTTCCGATATCGTCGAAAATGTACTGCAAAAATATGTTCCCACCTACTTATTTCCGATTCTATTACTAGCAAAAGCCATGCTTTGTTTGGATTCGCGAAGCATTATTTAATAAGATAAAAATTTGAAAGTAACAAAAATTTTTTTTTTATTATTTTTGCATCTTTATTAATCAAAAACGTTATTTAATGTTTTGGCGTATTTTAATTTTAGAAATGTAAATTCAGCCAAATAACTAAGAATTTCCTCGAAATGTTGTATTTATAACACAAGACTGGTATAAATAAAAATATTTTCGAAGCAAAATTTAAGAAAAATTTTTTAATTTTCAACTAAAATCACTTTTAAAGATATTTTTACATTTTCCAATAGCCTCTGGTGTTTTCTCAAATCGTTTGAAATAGGTATCCTCTCAAATAACATACATTTTTAGTATAAGAAAGTTTAATGGTCTTTTACCGTTTGAAGTATAAATTCTGCAATTATTTTTAATATTTAAAATATTTATTCTTCGCAAAATGCAGATATATAAGTTCCTTTCCTTATATATATAAAAAAAAGAAAAAAAAGAGGAATTTTGATGCAACGATAATATTTCAGGTACTTAATCATTCATGACTTTATTTATTTTTACTGATTCAATGATTTTTATTTGTTGAAAGAAATACGCAGGTTTCATTATCGTTTACAAAAATAAATCTGTATAATGGAAAAATATATTCAACAAAATAATAAAAAATGTTTTTTGTTAAATCATTCGATAAGAAAATAATATTGTCAGAATCTACAGATCATATTTTATTTCTATCAAGTCCAAAAATATTTCTTTCCTTAATTAAATTTAAAAAACAGTTTTTGAGATATTTTGGCAGGATAATGAAAATATATTTTGTTTTTTAATTTATCATTAATGTATCTATAATTACTAACTCCATCATTTATTTTTTTTCTTCTGAAAATATACGTGTTTCATTTTTAATTTGCAAAAATGCGTCCGTAATGGGAAAACCTGTAAAATAAATTAATTAAAATAATAAATTTTTTAAAATTATTCTGTAAAAAAAAATATTGTGCAAATCTACGGATCATAATTTATTTTTATGTTTAATTTCAAGTCAATATACTCAATAGATTTTTTGTAAAGTGTACGACAAAATGTAATTTGTGTAGCGTAGTAGAGGATTCGCTTCGCTCATCCTAATAACTGAAATTGTGAAAAAAAATAAGGATACTAGAAGTTTATTTAAAACTTGCAAGAAAACTATAGCAATTATCGTAGGTCATATAGCTTTTTAGAAAAATCGCATTTATCCTTTACACACAAGCTTTACTTCGACGGCGCTCAGTGGGGGACCGCTCGAGTACATATCGACGTGGATAAATCTAAGGCTAATGTCAGACGAGCGTCTATTTGCACGCTTTTTGTTTCAACATGAAAAAAAAAAAAAAAAAAAAAAAAAAAAAAACATGCAAGCGAAGGTGTAGGAAGGCTGTAGGAAGGGAAAAAGCTTGCAAATAGACGCCGTCTGACATTAGCCGACGGGTAATGTCAGACATACCCAATGATTGTTGATAATGATTTTTAAAAAATTGTGGGAAATAGTCGACATGGTAATTAAAAACCTATCTAGTAAATAATGGCACGGACTAATCCGGAGTTTCAACTTTGTGATCCTCTTCCGAAGAAAATCCAAAGTTATACTTTGTACAAGGTGTTCGTGTTACAAAACCCTTTGTGCGCAAGTAAATTACGTACCAAACCGATTATTTTCCCTTGAAAGAGGATACTCTGGAATCAGTCCCATTTAAATTTCATCAAAATTGGTTCAGCACTTTTTCAGAAATTCAACAAAAATGAAAAAATAAAATAAAATAAAATAAACATGCTTAAGGTGTCTCAGGACTCTTAAAGCTTCAAAATTTTCGAAATTTTAATTTTTTTCTGTTTTGATATTAAACTCCTATCTTTTCTGAACATTATGATATTATTCTTTCCTTGAAATTCCAATTAGAACAGAAGTTATGGCTTTTACAATTATACCCGCTCAATAACTGAAGCGGCGTTTCCGAAATTTTTAAATCATTTTTTGACAAATGACGTTTTTGGGCTTACCGCGCAGGATATTTCAAAAACTTCTGAACATTTTTTCATGAAATTTTCAAAACGTCGTATGTTTCATGTTAGCCTGTAACTGAACCTAAAATTCCCTTTTTATTGTTCAAAAAAATACATTTTTTGGTGATTATACTGTTGAAATTTTCTAAATTTTGCATTAGCAAAATACAACTTTGTATTACAAATATAAAAATGCTTTCAATACAAATTTATTTAGATTCAGGGTAATTATTAAAATATGAAGTATAAGTAGGCAACAAAATTTTCATTCTTGTTGCAAAATTTATTTGTAATCCTGCGTGTAAACTGTTATACCAATTTTCTGCTCGTCAAATGTCTTACAGATCGGAGCCCACTGTAAATGCTAATTCTGCATCTTGCTATTTTTTAAATGCATGAAATGAAAGAACATACTTCCATCTTTCATCCTCAATAAAAATTGTGTTTTAAATTCATATACAATTTAAGATATTAATGTTGAAAATGGTTTTTTTTCTTTTTTTTTTCTTTTTTTAAGAGTCCTGAAACCCCTTAAGATATTTTATTTTAAACGATTTCTATTTTGCAATTTATGGTTCACTCAAAAATCTCTTCAGGGCAGCTATGTATGTTTGGCGAGAAGGTCGCTTCCCGGCGATCCCCCCCCCCCCCCCTATTTCCCTCTTATTTTCGGAAACGCGTTCAACAAACATGTTTTACAGTCAAACATGATAAATTAACAGCATTAACATTTACATTAAATTTAATAACATACACAAATACATAATTACATACATATACATAATAATTTTTATACTCTTGGATGTACAAATTTTAATTTTTCATTTCAATGGAAATATTTAATGTTAATGTTAAATTTGCAGCAGAGATATATTAAATTTCGTTGCAACTAAAAGAATATTTTCCAAATTTAAAAAAAAAAAAGTATATAATTATAAAAGTAAATTTAGATAACTGTATGAAATAGAATGATCATAGACAAAACAATTTTAACAAAATGCACGATTTTCTGTATAAGTCCAATTCGTCTATCTTTTTTTCGTGAAAAGATGTTTTGTAGAAAAGTGAAAAACATTTATAAAAACAACATTTCAAAATTTTTCTAAAATTTCTATCTTAAAAAAACTGGTTATCATCATTAGGATAAGATCGTTAATATCTCACTTTTTTAAAATATTCTAACACTTTTCACGGGAAAAGAATATATAATACTTTTAAATTCCATGTTGAGAAAAAAAACTAAAAGTTATTTATAGCTCTTGCAGTAATAATTCTAAAGTTTAGATCTTAGCTGGCGGTTTTTATTTCTATTTTGCAATTTATGGTGCACTCAAAAATCTCTTCATGGCAGCTATCTTCTACTTCACCGTTCACTTTAAATTTATGAATAAACTAAACGTCTCCTTTCTTGGCTCATTGAGTGGCCGCCGCAAATCGTAAATTTGGTATAAAATCTAAAAGCGAAAACGAAGCTAGTGTATAGAAGTGAAAAGAAAACGGCTTTAAGTTTATAATAAAATTCTACAAACTGAAGAATGTATATATATATATATATATAATAGAAATTTCGAGGTTTAATAAAGTAAGTTTAATTTTTTGTTTTTTAGAATTTTCAAGGTTTTATATAGTTAGTTTAATTTTTTAAAAGAAATTTCACGATTTAATATAGTAAGCTTAATTTTTTTTTAGGAATTTCAAGGTTTAATGTAGCAAGTTTAATTTTTTAATAGAAATTTTAAGGTTTATTATAGTAAGTTTAATTTTCTGTTTTTTAGAATATTCAAGGTTTTATGTAGTTAATTTTTAAAAGAAATTTCAAGATTTAATATAATAAGTTTAAATTTTTTAGGAATGTCAAGGCTTAATATAGCAATAAACTTTATAATATACTTATAACTACTTAAAAGGTGACAAAAACATATAAAAACATATAAAAATATTATTTAATGTAACCCGAGATCTTTCGAACACACACGCGTTCATTTTCAAAGGGATAAAAGATGATTGACTGAATAGAAGTACATTTTAAAAACAAAAACAAAAATAGTACGCATGCGCAACCGGAGTTCAGTCCATTTCTCTGCAGAGGGGTGAAAAGATCAGTTCATATTATTAGGAGGTCGTGAAATATTTAGGATATTGTACCAAATTGCGGGAATTTTATAGGAAAGGACGTCGTTACAAACATTATCACTTCTAAGTAAAATTTCCATGGATTCACGGGTTATTGATGAGTAGTGGTTAGACGTTGAAATGATAATTTTAGCTTTTTCGAAGTTTATCTTAATATTTTCTGTTTGATGCTATCTGGATAAAGCTGTATTTGGTTTGTTAAACTTGATATCAGAAATGCGCTCTTTTAATCTTTCCTTACATTTTCGACTTGTCATACCAATATAAAATAAATTCTTATGTTGTTCTGTGCTGAATGGGATGACGTAGACTCCAGCTTTTTCATAATAGGGAATAAGATCAATTTTGCTGTGAATCAATTCTTTCAATTTTGTTGGAGGTTTAGCTATTAAATTATACTTTTCAGTCAATCAGATTGTTTTTAGTAATACAAAATTTAATGTTTTTGTTTTTAAAATGTATTTCTATTCAGTCAATCATCTTTTATCCCTTTGAAACTGAACGCGTGTGTGTTTGAAAGATCTCGGGTTACATTAAATAATATTTTTACATGTTTTTATATGTTTTTGTCACCTTTTAAGCAGTTATAAGTATATTATAAAGTTTATTAATAACAAGGTGAAAATTTCCTTCACGACACTAGTATTTAAAACAGTGATTTGACTCTATTTAATATAGCAAGTTTAATTTTTTTAATAGAAATTTTAAGGTTTATTATAGTAAGTTTAATTTTTTGTTTTTTAAAATTTTCAAGGTTTTATATAGTTAGTTTAATTTTTTAAAAGAAATTTCAAGATTTAATATTGTAAGTTTAATTTATTTTAGGAATTTCAAGGTTTAATATAGCAAGTTTAATTTTTTTAATAGAAATTTTAAGGTTTATTATAGTAAGTTTAATTTTTTTTTTTTTTTTTTTTTTTTTTTTTTTTTAGAATTTTCAAAGTTTTATATAGTTAATTTTTTAAAAGAAATTTCAAGATTTAATATAATAAGTTTAATTTTTTTTTGGAATGTCAAGGTTTTTATAACTATCTTATACTATATATACAAGGTTGTATGGTATGTCAAGTTAATATAGCAAGTTTAATTTTTCAATAGAAATTTTAAGGTTTATTATAGTAAGTTTAATTTTTTGTTTTTTAGAATTTTCAAGGTTATTACATAGTTAATTTAATTTTTTAAAAGAAATTTCAAGATTTAATACAGTAAGTTTAATTTTTTTAGGAATGTCAAGGTTTAATATAGCAAGTTTAATTTTTAATAGAAATTTTAAGGTTAATTATAGTAAGTTTAATTTTCTGGTTTTTAGAAAATTTTAAGATTTAATGTAGTTAAGTTAAATTATTTTTAGTAATGTCAAGGTTTAGGGAAGACCGGGGGAATGGCGCTACTCGGGGTTATGCCGCCACCCCGTCTAGTTTAAAAACTAACGGCAGTTAGAGATAGTGATTGCGCCTGCACTGTAGCGGCCAACAATAGAAATAGTGCCAAGACTGAGAATGGTTTTTGTTGTACGTCGTTCGCTTGTTCTAGTGAAAAATTTAGTTTTCATCTAGTTGCTTCTTATTTTGGAGCTTCAAATGAGTAGAGCTAAACACCTTTTATTTAAACATTGCCTTACTTAAGATAATATTACCCGTAATCTACATGCTTTCGCTGACATTTTGATGCAATTTGTTGAAAAAGTTAGGTTCTTCTTTCAGCTTTGCTGGGTGTTTTTCACCATATTGTCCTCTCGGGGTAATGCCGCCACCATGGCAAAGGGTGACTTTTCCAATTTGAGTTAAATTGTAAGCTTAGCACATTAATAAATCTAGCTTAAAGAACATTGTAATTGTTCATTATTTTGATAAATTATTGCTTTCTATACATTTTTAGTATTTTAAGTGTTTCATAGTATCCATTTTATGTATTTACTAGGTCATTATAGAGTGGTGTCATTATCCCGATACAGTGACGGAATTACCCCAGTGTCCTGGGTAATCCCGCCACTATACAGAGATTGAAAAAAAATTTTTTTATGTGTGCTTACTTTACAGTTATGATTACGGTTAAATTTATACAGATACTAAAGATAATGATTCAGCTTTAGAATTTTTACTATTAAAAAATAAACATTTTTTCGAGGTGAAAAAAATTAAATTCCCTTAAGGTGTCGCCGTTCCCCCGGTCTCCCCCAATACAGCAAGTTTAATTTTTTAATAAAAATTTTAAGGTTTATTATAGTAAGTTTAATTTTCGTTTTTTTAGAATTTTAAAGGTTTTATATAGTTAATTTTTAAAAGAAAGTTCAAGATTTAATATAGTAAGTTTAATTTTTTTTCAGAATGTCGAGGTTTAATAAAGCAAGTTTAATTTTTTTAATAGAAATTTTAAGGTTTATTATAGTAAGTTTAATTTCTTGTTTTTTTAAATTTTCAAGGTTTTATATAGTTAGCTTAATTTTTTAAAAGAAATTTCAAGATTTAATATAGTAAGTTTAATTGTTTTTAGGAATATCAAGGTTTAATATAGCAAGTTTAATTTTTTAATAGAAATTTTAAGGTTAATTATAGTAAGTTTAATTTTCTGTTTTTTAGAATTTTAAAGGTTTTATATAGTTAATTTTTTAAAAGAATTTCAAGATTTAATATAATAAGTTAAATTTGTTTTTGGAATGTCAAGGTTTAATACAGCAAGTTTAATTTTTTAATAGAAATTTTAAGGTTTATTATAGTAAGTTTAATTTTCTGTTTTTTAGAATTTTCAAAGTTTTATGTAGTTAGTTTAATTTTTTAAAGGAAATTTCAAGATTTAATATAGTAAGTTTAATTTTTTTAGGAATCTCAAGGTTTAATATAGCAAGTTTAATTTTTTTAATATAAATTTTAAAGTTTATTATAGTAAGTTTAATTTTCTGTTTTTTAGAATTTTAAAGATTTTATATCGTTTATTTTTAAAAAGAAATTTCAAGATTATTTAATATAGTAAGTTTAATTTTTTTAAGGAATGTCAAGGTTTAATAAAGCAAGTTTCATTTTTTTAATAGAAATTTTAAGGTTTATTATATTAAGTTTAATTTTCTGTTTTTTTAGAATTTTCAAGTTTTATAAAGTTAGTTTAATTTTTTAAAAGAAATTTCAAGATTTAATATAGTAAATTTAATTTTTTTAGGAATCTCAAGGTTTAATATAGCAAGTTTAATTTTTTTAATATAAATTTTAAGGTTTATTATAGTAAGTTTAATTTTCTGTTTTTTAGAATTTTAAAGGTTTTATATAGTTAATTTTTTAAAAGAAATTTCAAGATTTAATATAGTAAATTTAATTTTTTTTGGAATGTCAAGATTTAATATAGCAAGTTTAATTTTCTTAATAGAAATTTTAAGGTTTGTTATAGTAAGTTTAATTTTCTGTTTTTTAGAATTTTCAAGGTTTTATATAGTTAGTTTAATTTTTTAAAAGAAATTTCAAGATTTAATATAGTAAGTTTAAATTTTTTTAGGAATGCAAGGTTTAATATAGCAAGTTTAATTTTTAAAAAAGAAATTTCAGGGTTTAATGCAGTAATTTTTTTAAAGAGAAATTTCGAGGTTTAATATAGTAAGTTTAATTTTAAAAAGAAATTTTAATGTTTAATTTAGCAAAAGTTTTAACATTTTTTTTAAAAGCTTAAGAGATTTATTTTACATTTTAACCCCTTAACTGTTTCATTTTTTTTTTAACATTTTAATCCCTTAACTGTTTCATTTTTTTCACACAAAAATCTAAAAATAGGGGAGAAACACAACTTTTTTCCGTACTAAAATATTTGCATTATATAACCAAAAAATGCCTGACAATTAATAAAGAGAAGATTTACCGTTACAAATTAGTGGTTTTCAGAAGGTTTCAGTAACTAAGCAAGCAAATTCTTTTTGCCGAACTCAGCTCGGGCAAATCATTTATGTGGTTAAAAAATAATCCGGAAAAATTTGCATAATTTTTAGCGTATATGACGCTTTAAAAAGAGGAAAATAAAATTATTAATCCACAATTATACTTTATTTAATGCGACAAAAAAAAAGTCTACTCGCATGAACCATTCCCAAAGCTTACTTCTATCTTATACAAGTTAATACCTCAAAATTCGCTACTAGATTGCTAAAATTATGTGACAATCTATGCCTATCATGAGGATTCAAAAGGTGCATTTAAAAAGAACATGTAAACATCACATTTTTCAAACAAATAATCGAATTTCGTCACCCACCCTCTTAGATGTTTGCAAACAAAATTCCAAGCCTAAAGAGCATAAAAGTGACGCCTGTTGGGCAGCGTACTACACCCAAGTCTAATACGGATCTATTTATGTGGAAGTGTAATAGAATATGAAGTTTAATTAAATTCCGTGCATTGGTTTTGGAGATTTAACAATCGCAAAATCGTGTAAAATATAGCGCGTTAGCGCTGCCTGTTATATACTTTAAAAGAAACCTAATGAGCACCAATTTATGACACGGTCTAACAGAATACTAAGTTTGATTAAATTCCGTGACTTAGTTCTTGAGATATGGCTATCGCTAAAGTTGGAAAAATGCAGCATAGGAGCGCCACCTATTGAGATATTTGCACCAGAAACTAATAAGCAACAACTTAAGCCAACGTAAAACTGAATTTGAAGTTTGATGAAAATTCCTGCACTAGTTCTTGAGATAGATCTATTTCGGAAATCGTGAAGAATGCAGCGTAGCAGTCCTACATGTTGGGCGATCTACGTCAAAAACTAATCATCCCCAATTTATATCAATGTCTAACTAAATATAAAGTTTTATTAAATTCTGTGTTTTAGTTTTTGAGATAGTGCGCCCAAAATATGTTTGTGACATACAGACAGACTCATAGACAGACAATTTCTAAAAACAGACAAATCGACTTCAGGACCTTCTAAAACGCATAAGTCCGTCGAACACTGGCAGTCGAAATTTTTCACAAATCTAATACTTTCTTCTTGTACAGATAGAAGAAAGTAAAAAAGGTAGAGAGTATAGATTTTAATTACCAAAATGTCACAGAAGAAAAAAAAACTGAAATAGTCATTTGACCTGAAATTAGGCCTTCTTTCAATTTTTGTTAAAAAATAATGTTGGCGGGGTCATCTCACAGCAACATTTAACAAACTCTGAAATTTGCAATTCGAACATCTTCACATCGTACTTGGATTGTTTGGTACATTTCACCTTACACTATAAAAAAATATCTGTAATTCTACAGATGTAAAGTTACATGCTTACTAAAATTTTACCTGTACACTGTACAAAAAGATGTAAATCTACAAAACTAGTTTTTGTAAAGCTGCAGAAATCTGTAGCTTTACAAATGAATCTGCTAAAATTACAATAATCTTACTAGAATTTTATCTGTAACCCTGGTTGCAGTTACATAAAAAGTTCTAGGCATCCCAGTTTCCTAAAAAAAATCTTAGTAACCTTACAGATTTTTTGATTTGCGGCGCAAAAGTGTATCTGTTACATGGATTTTTGTTGTTGCCGGTACATAAAAAGTTCTAGGAATCCCAGTTTCCTAGAAAAATTTTAGTAACTTTAAGGATTTTTTTTTACAGTGTATGATACCAAACGGAAAGTCATTGGATGAAAAAGTTTATAGTCCAAGAGCCGACAGCACAAAAACCTATGTTATCAAGCACAAGAAGAAAAAAAAAAACCTTTATTTTATGGAACAGTAGAAGTAGAGGTATCTAAAGATCCACACCTGCCGGAAGTGAAGTGGTGCATAAGCCAAAAATTAATACCACTAGTGGTTGACTCGTAGGTTTATCATTGTGTTAGTCCTACAAACAAAGATATGAAAACATGGAGGACTGGGAGCAGGAAAACACAATGACAAACCTACGAGTCAAACACTAGTAGTATTAATTTTTGGCTTATGCACCACTTGACTACCGGCAGACATGGATCATTAGATTCCCCTAATTCTACTCTTCCATAAAATAAAGGTTTTTTTTCTTGTGCTTGATAACATAGGTTTTTATGCTGCCGGCTCTTGGATTATTAGGAATTATGCTCATATAAAGTTTTGAACTTCTAAAGTTAAATTCATTATTATAGTTTCAAAACAAATAGCAATTCCCAAGATCGCCACAGAATTCGCAGAGTGCAGCGCGCGCGCGTTCCGCCCGCGGTCCTTTCGCTTTCCTTCTCTTATTCCGACTCTCTAGTGGTAGCAAGGAAGAAAGCTGAAAATTACCAAACTTAAGACACCGGACAAATTTAACAGCAAAATTACACAAATTAAAGACATTGAAGAGCTGAAAGCAAAGCGATATAAGTAAGCGTACAAACTTAATACTGGAATCGGGCGTAAATTAACACAGTTGCGCCATCTTGTGGACGGGGTGATAATCCACATACCCGGGCTTTTAGTGTGACGTCGTATATGACAGGATATCTACCATCTGCGCATATTTTCTAATTCTTTACTCACTCATGGAACTGAATTTTGTTTACCACATTCATTGCAAAATAATGGCATAACGAAAGGGGCGTCCAGATGCACTTGACACCACGAAGTTTTCTTCGCCTTGTCAGAAACATTTCAGCTATTAATCAAGGCGAAAAAAACTTTGCAATTTTAGTGGTGTGAAGTAAGAAAATAGTTAGGCATCTTCCTGCAGTTTAACACCGTCCGCTACGTGGCGTGCGACCCTGATTGATGTGACCTCGCTTTTAATCTTGCGGTCACCTCTCCCATTTAACCCTTAAATGCCCGATTTTTCAAAAATCATTGTAATAATGTTTTTCGTCTTTCATTTTTTAAATAAATCATGGGAAAAATACTTTAAAAAATCATATTTTGTTTTAAGTATAGTTTACGGCTAAAAAACAGTTTGTTACTAATCGGCAATACTGGTGTTTAATTGAAAAAATAATTTCCCTTGATAAAATTCTATTATGTTAAACACACAAGAATTTTAGGAACTATAATAAGAAATAACTTTTACTTGCTCACTACAGGTCAAAATAGGGTATTTTCCAAGCTCCCAAACAAAACAAAAAGAAAAAGTAGCAACAATTGAAAAAAATAAATCTATCTTTATTCTTAAACAGCACAAGTGTTGCTATCTGCATGTTGAAAATTGATTTAATAATATTTTCAGAATGTATTTTATTGGAAACATTAGGCATTATAGCTTCAATATTAATCTAATAGTATTTTACAGCCTAAATTGGGTATGTTGCCGAAAAGCAACACCAGGCATTTAAGGGTTAAGACAGGAAGCTTACTTATATCGCTTTGGCTGAAAGGGTCGGGCTCGAAGCTCTAAAGCTTATCGGACGACCCTTGGGGATTCGAGATGAAAAATTTTAGGAATTTCATTTAAAGTTTTGAATTTCTAAATTTAAATCCATTATGACTAGTTGCAAAACAAATTAGAATTCACGTAGATTTTTAAGAATATGTCAAAAACAACTTGGCGAAAAGAGGTTTTAGATTCGCATATTTGGATATTTGGTATTTAAGGGGGTGGGATACCTTTAAACCTACAAAATCTTCGAATTTTTATTACATATTTTGATTCCGTAATCATTTCTGAACAATATGCAAAAAACCGCATTAAAAAATTCCCATTAGTTTACTAATTATAACAGTTTTTTAAGACTTTATATTAAGACTACATAGGATAATTAAACTTTGTGTTTCGTTTATTCGAAATGAGGAATTTTGATATTGCGCGCAGTGTTACTAAAAAAATATGCATGGCAATCAAAAGAAATTTTCAAAACATATTCATTTCTGTATTATCTAGAACTTAAAACCAGAAAAAGGTAATATTTTATTTTTTTGTTTTTTACTTTGAAAATATGTTTTAAAGTGAAAAGTTTTAATTTTCTGTTAATTTTTTAATTCAGTCAATATTTTTTTCATATATTCTGGTTTTAGTATAAAGGTAACGCTATTATGTATTTATTTTCACCGAAATTTCCTCTTTATATGCATATTTTTAGATTTTATCATGCGCGCAAGATTTCTTTCGCTTATTATCATTTATTTTTAAACTTATCATTTCAATATTTATTTATGAATTTACAAGTATATGTATATTTTTAAATATGAGCTTTATATTTAAATGAAGTTTGATTTTTATTTTTGACTTATTAAACAAGTTTTGAACCTTGGAACATAGTGATATTTTTTACTTTTTCGACGTGTTCAAAGGTATCCTATCCCCTTTATAAGTAGGTGAAGAACAAAAGAAATCTATTGTCTGAAACTACAAAAGCGGTTACTTTACCAAGTACAATAATTAAAAATCAAGATTAGTCTTTTTTCAGTTTATTATTATTCGTTCAATCAACAAATAAAAATATTTTTTAAAGATAATTTATGTAATGGGAATAGCATAATTTAAAGAAAAAACATGGCGTATGCTTTTTACTCTCACTTTACAATATTTTGAGACTAATGTTATAGGAAATGCACAATCCCTCCCCAACCCCTCAGAGAAAAAAAAAAAGACATTTTTATATTTTGCACTGGAAATATAACCCTAACGAAACAGTCAAAACCGAAGATCTGTAAAGCACTTTAACGATCAACAAGTTTACTTTTTTTTAAAATTATAAAACGGAAACCAGTTGTTAATGTAATTGAATTTAAACTTCCGATATAAATATAGACAAGTATTGTTTAAAAACAGAGAAAATGAAAAAAGAAAAAGTAAAAAAAAATCGTACAACTTTATTTATTAGACATTTACAGGATATTTTCATTGCTTTTTAATGTTGGTTTTCTGTTGTATATCAGTAATAAAATAAAAATAATTGACTCTGAAAGAAAGAAAGCAGTATGGTTTGTTTCAGTCTTTTCGAATCGTAAAAGAATATTCTTTTTAGATTAAAAACTAAAAAGTTTGGCGTGATTTTTTTTACGACAATTTGGCGAAAACCTCGTTTTCGAATACCAGTTACATATGTATTTTTAAATTATTTTCTGTTATTTTTAAATGAAATAACAATAAATAATGATAAAAAAAATTAGTAACTATAGAACAAAACAATTTATATAATTTAAAAAAGAAAATAAAAGTAAATAAACATTTATTAATAAATAAACAACATTAGCCGGGTTACCATGTCAAGCAAAATAACGCCATTTTGGGGCCAATTAGGTACCCCGGTGCGTATAAGACATCTGTGCCTAATATTTTTCTTTTTGTTTCGTTTAAAAGAAAGAAGTAAAAGTCATTAATTTTAAATGTTTCAGTTTTAAATGAAAGTTTTGTATTTTAAATAAAATGAATGAAGGGATTACATTTTAAATGAAATTAATAATAATTTTTTTAAAAAATGCGACGGGAAAAATGTTTGGCGATTTATCACCTGCGTTCCGCTAACATAAAAATACAGAGTTCTTGATTTCTCTATCAGAATCTTCCGATTTGGCAAAAGATTGTTCAAGTAAATTGAGTTATGAATAAAAGTTATATGATACGTTTCTTAGCATACATTTAAGGGAAACCAAACTGATCGCCAAATAAATTTTAAATAACAACTTTTTTTAAAATGAAAAAAATATATGTTATGATTAAAATTTGAGTTGCCATCATTAGAGAAAAGTGTTTTAAATTAGAAAAAACAAAACAAAATTAATATCTCGAAAACTCATTCAGATTTTGAAATTCTAATACCAGTTTTGAAATCTGCAGATCAATACGGATTTTTGTTGTTAATTTCACTGCATAATATTCCATATTTTAGGAGAAATCGCCATGAAACACAATCAGTCGTTTCATAATATCGTTTCATAAAGTCGTTTCATAAACTAGTTTTATAAAGTCGTTTGATAAATTTGCTTCATTAGGATTTTATATATATAGGATAGATTATAAGGAACAAATTGACATATTTGCGTGAAACAAACACATTTTTGAGACATTATTATACATTGTCCTAGACACAGTAATGAGAAATATTTTGCAGGATGTTAAAATTGTTTATGATAAATTGAAACAAAATATTTATTTACCGTGCTTTAACTTTTATTTGTATTTTTGTAAACTAAGAAGTGTATTTCGTTTAAGTAAACCATTTTTCTATCTGTCAACAATTTAATACCAGCTAGCACCATTTTTAACATTTTACAACTTAGTTAGTTTAAAATTATTTATTAATCCGGTTTGTCTGTCTGTCCCTGCTAGAACTATCTTAAATAAACTTTTTTGGCATGTAATTTTTATATGTTAAGGAATGCACTATAGAATGCTTGCTATTAAAAACTAAGTGTGTAGCATGTATAATTCATTTACAGGGACACACAAAATAATTCCGTTACATTATGGTTTACGGGGAAAAATCATTCGCGGTGCCTTTTACTTAAATTGCTTATTTATAGCATTTCATTACATTGAAAAGGTGAAATTTCATAGCAATATTTTGTTAGCGTTAGGAAGATGCAGAATTTTTCATTGCTGTTCATTTCCATATTGGTTCAATAACGGAATACAATTTTTAGCATCTTACAGTCAAAAATTTTCCAACTGTTATTTTACTCAAAAAAGTGACTTATTAACTATTTCAATCCATATTAAAAAAAATTTCATCAACAATTGCAAAATTTTACAAAGGAAAAACACATACATCAGTTTTTGCCAATGGTCATTTGTTTGGTTTTAGAGGTAAGTGCGAATTGTGCTGCGTAGAAATATAAAATTGCAATATGAAATTTTATAAATGGTTCAAACTTTTGCTCGTTTTCTTTCAAAATTTTTAACTTTCAGAAAACTTTCAATTCTTACAAATTTATTTATTTTTTAACCAAAGATTAAAAAATATGATGATATTCTCTTATCTCTTTAAATAACAAATCTTCAAACTTATCTACCGAGATCCAACATAATACGGTCGTGGAGAAGTAATATACCCTTTTTCCGTAATTCATCCAAGACGATACTGAAAAGAGTACCGTAATCATCCCTCTGAAATCCCCCCTCCTCATCGCCCTTAACAAATGTTCTAGCAGATGAGATGAAAAAATGATCACCCAATTATCTACCATAAGAAAAAGCTGCCACACCTAACATTTTCGCCAAAATTTCATCCATTAGATGCTATAGCAATTACTTAATTTTCGTCTGCCTATTAGTTATCTTCCTGGATTGCTCCACTACCTTTAAAGTCAGCGAAAGAGGTAGGATGGAGACATTCCCCCAAGGCCGGGATTCTTTTAGAATATTGGAAGAGGTTGGGAGGCTTGAAAAGATTAGAGGATCGTTTTTATCGCTCTACCAACAGAAATGGCAGACAGATTTAGTAGTGCATGGGTTTTGATGAGGATATGCATATAATATTAATAATATTATGCAATTAATTCTTGATTTTTGTTACTATTTACTTTATATATTTTTACGCTACTTTGTTTTATTGAACCTGGTTGTTGCATGTAAAGATGGAATTTTGACCCATTTCCTGATAGGCTAGAGTTACGTAAAAGGTGTATTTCTGATAATAATAGAACATTTTAATGTTTTTAGAACTTAATTATAAATTAATATATTAATTTTAAGGCATTTTTCAATTAGCCCACTATAGATGATAAATTGCCAAATAGCCTCTGTAGCATGTACAATTCTGTGGAAGTTGTAAAAAAAAATCGATTTAATGATGCGGCATTATACGCTCTCCGAAATATTCCAAATATCTGAGAAACTGCTACAATGAAACAATTTAAGGATTTAAAACATTTTAAAGACTAAAAACAAATTATAAATAAAAATGGCACAGTGTTAATATTGTTTAAAAATAAGCTTTACTCAGTAAATAGTTGAACGTTAATCAAATTCCTATTATGCATAGAAAAATCAACATCAAAATCCCCTAAAGATAGTTTAAATAATATTTCATTCTCTTCTTTTTTCCTTATCTTAAAAAAGGAACTGAGCCAAAGTTGTACATTTTTTAATAAATTCACATTTTAGCGCTTTGTACCAAGCGTAAAAAAATCAGTAAATTTTTCATAATCGAGTTCAGTATTCATGCGAAATTAATGTATTGCAATGAAAACTTTTGGGGAAAATCTAAACAAATTAGGCTGGATTTCCACATTAAAAATTGAATGTTTACAAAAGAGTACTTTTAAAAACTACTTTAATTTTTATCCTTTTTTTTCACTTAAAAGATTAAATAATATGATCTATATTCTCTTATAATCTCTTGATAACAAATCTCCACACCCATCTACCGACATCTAATATAATGCGGTAGTGCCTAAGAAATGTCTAATTTTCCACCATTGATCGAAGATGCTAAACAAGACGATACTCTAAAGGGTACCTTAATCATCCCTTTGTCATCTCCTTCCCCTCCTCCCCGTCCGTTACAAATGTTCTACCAGATGAGATGAAAAAATGATCACCCAATTATCTATCACAAGAAAAAGCTGCCGCACTTAACATTTTCGCCAAAATTTCCTCTGTTAGAAGCTATAGCAATTACTTAATTTTCGGCGGAGTATTTAGTTATCTTCCTGGATTGCTCCACTGCCTCCAAAGTCACAGCTAAAGTGGTAGGATGGAGATATTCCCCCGAGACTGGGATTCTTTTAGAATATTGAAAGAGGTAGAGAGAACTTGAAAAAATTAGAGGATCCCCCCCCCCCCCCTTCTAACAACAGAAATGGCAGACAGATTTAGTAGTGTATGATTTTTGATGAGATCATATTTACATATAAGGGTCGTTCTCACGGAAAATTATGTTTTATGGTCTCGAAGGGATAAATGTTAGGATATGTAGCAAATTTCCGAATATTTTCATTCATATGTATGTTTAACTTTTAAGTAAGCTATTAAATAATTTTATGACAAAATAATTTTAAGATTTAACTATAACCGTTTAATGAATACATGTCGAATGTCACCTCCGCGGGCGCCCCTACATTTAAAACACAACTTTTATTTCACTGACGTTTAAATAATTTTGTTTTCTACAATAACTAATTAAAAGTCTTTAGTTGAGTTCTGACTTAATATTTTTGAAAATGGTTTCATTTTTACTAAAGAATTAATTTATAAATTTTGACCGTGGCCAGAACAGTCTTCCGTTGTGGACACTGCAAATAAAAAAAAAATGCCACGGATACAAGTATATGTCAAATCATCATTAGGTAATAGTTGTAATTTTTCAACGGGACAAAAACTGCTCATTCCAGGATTCGAATCAGGTATCACTTAGTGAATCAGCCAATGCTCTGCCATCTGAGCTATCCTGGAACAATCTGGAGGACCTAATTCACCCAACTAACCTTTAACAATCATAGAGTCTGATCTGATATCTGAATCAGCTCAACAGAATAAATCGCGGGTAATGGAACTCCAGTAAAAAATACGTAATTACACTAGATTAATTCTAACACAATGAGCCAAGAGAAATGCGATGACTAGGCAGAATTGCCAGAAAGCCGAATTCTCAGAACTTTTCCTGCACCCCTAGTGTTTCTCTCTCTGATAGACGGGAAGTTTTTATGAAAGATTTTTGAAAAAATGCATAATTCTAATAAATAAAAACGCTCTTTATCCCTCAATCACACATTTTCCCTTTTAATGTTTATTTATTTATAAAAACATATTTTTTTTTGCAAAAGGAAAAAAAATTAATAAAATTTCAACAAGGGGAAATTGGCAGAATAATTTTCAAGTTCATTTTCTCGAGAAATTTTTTGATATTGTACCTATCTTTTGTTTTAGTTTTTCTTTCTTTCTTCCTTTCCTTTTCTATCTTTCTTTATGAATTATGATAAATGTTACGAATAATTAGATGGTAGTTTTAAACAATTTTTTAAAACTTTCATCTCATCTAATCATATTTATCACTTATGACCAATGTATGAAATAAATTACGTTTCCCTTTTCTTTCTATTTGATAAATTTACATTATGGTAGTTAAAAATTGCATGAAATAACCATTAAATATAGGGTAGTCAGACCAGTAAGTGAACAGCCCCCAGTGAATGAACAATTGGTATATATTTTAATAGAATAAGGTTTGAAAACATTCCCACTAGATGGGGTTACAACATTGCCTTAATTCTATTCAATAGGAAGCTATCACATTCCTGAAGGTTTACTGAAGTCACATTACTTTACCTTGAGAACATGTTGTATTTTTCGTGTCTGACAAACAGATTGTTTCTATGCTGAAATAATAATGTAAGTGATTTTCCATTTTGTATGTTTCATAAGAATTTACTGCTTTTATTTGCATTATGCACTAATTTTATTGTACATACATTAAATATATGTATTATAGACATATTTTTGATTGTTTTAAACATTGTTGAATATGTACAATTTGAGAATAGAGATGTTTAATAACTGGTTAGGCAAATGCTAAAAATCCAATGAATGAACAGCTGTTCATTCATTGGGAGGGCTACATTAGGCTACTTTTCTAGTGAATGAACTGTTTTGGGCTTATGTTTTTGTGGCTCCTTTTATTTCTATATTTTGAATTAAGTGATTTTTCAACAATGATGGTAACAAATGAAAAGTTAACAGATATAAAAAGTAACAAAAGGACATATACACCCACATTTTTAAAGATAATAATTATTGCTGACTTTCAAATCTTAAATTTTCTATGTTTTCAGATGATTGATAGAAATAGTTTTAATGATGGCCAAGAAGATTATAGAGAAAAGAAATGTGGGGGGTTAAAGTACTCTACAGAGGACCTTGAAAATGAACAAGCTATGAGGGTCAGGTCAGCTCAATTTGAAGAAGGCATCTATTCATTTTAATATTTTAAAAGCAACGTTGTCTGTGAAACTGCGAGGAAAACAATTGAAAGTAAGCGTATGGGACATTGCCTGTGTTGTCTAGTAGTAGAAGAAAAACTCCTTGAACATTGGATAATTGGAAAGGGAAAATTGAATTTACAATGCATAAGGATGAAGTAAAAGATGATGTTTACAATGTCATGAAACAAACAGGAAGGAAAGATCCATTTATAGACAAACATCCAGGGGAGAAATGGATGACTCATTTTTTAAAATAGCATCAAAAGTTGGAAATATGAAGTAAGAACCGGAACAATATGTGGACCACAGGTCCACATATGGTGAAATTGGAAGTGGCCTGCAGTAACGTATAAGATCTGGTATTTTAAGCATCTTATGAAAGGCATAATCAAAACACCTGAACTTATTTCTGCTACATCCTCACGTTCGCCTGGGGTTAATACTGTAATAGAGAAGTACAGGGCTAATGATTTCAGGAAATAGAATTAGTTTTTTCTTTTTTTTTTAAATCTGTAATTTATGATTAATTTCAAAAGTGACAATTTTTCAAGCTACTTAATTGTCGTTCTGGGTTTTAAAAAACCGCAATTCAGTAAAAATATGTTATAAGTTATTTGTACAAGTTGTAAAATAAATAAAGAACTATGAAATTTAAGTATTTTTAAATTGCTGCCTGTTCATTCACTAGAAAATTTGGCGTTCACTCACTGGTAACAACTGTTCATTTACTTGGTTTTTGTATCTATTTAAATTAAGACACCACCAGCATCCCAAACAAGTAAAATATAAAATTCCTTTCGTTGTTTTTTAATCATTTGTAAACCAACAAATGTATTTGCACTGTCAAACACAAATAGACACTGTTTATTAAAATATAATAAATCATTTTCTTTTTAAATGTGCTTAAGTGTTCATTTATTGGTCGGTATACCCTATTCATTTTTATTCCAATGGGCTCACAAAAATATATTTATTTAAGGTATTAATGCATATTTTAAAAGCAAGAACATTAAGTGTGTTTATGACTTTATTCCATAAAAAACTTTCATTTAAAATAGGGAATTTATGTATATATATTACTCCATAAAATATAAGTACTACTAATACGTACTAATGTTTTCAAACAAATCCAGGTTTTTGCTTCGCTAAAGCCAGTTATATCACTTTATCTGCATTTTTTATTAGAAAAATAATAATTAAAAAACAAGTAAATATACATAAATTGTTAGAAATTTAATAAAATATGTTTATTTATTGTTTATACTGAATTCAGAACTTTAAATTTTTTTCCATGTATTTTATTTTCCATGATAATATATTTCAAATGACATTAAATTTTTTTGTTTTAGAAGCAGCTTAATCCCCCCCCTTTTTTTTTACTGTCTCATGTTCAACAATAACTGCTTGCTGGAACAATGAAAGTGATAATTTTTCTCTTTTGTTCATGAGAAATACTTTCTTCATGAAACTTAAAAAGTATTTAAATAATATTACGCTTATCATTAAATTTCTAAAAGCCCAATGAATGCATCGTACTGTAATTAAATATTTTGTCTTGTTCTGATTCAGATGTATTTCCTATGAATTTGTATTCTGTTTATTTCGGCTATTAAAATCAACAGAAATTGAAAAATAATACATTATTTGTTTCTAGCGTGATCATAAAAATATATCCATGCAAAGATATTGAAGCATAAATTGGAAATATTATTTTATTTTTTATAAAAATATTTTTTAACTAAATAAAAATAATTAATCTATTTTATTGCTTTAAATATAAATCTCATAATGAATTTATATTTTTACTAAAACCCACATTTAAAATAATTAAGCTTACTGTGAAAGAAATGAAGAAAAAAATACATTTCCTATCTTTAAATAAATATGCGGGTTAAGTAATATTAGCCCTCTACTTTATAGACAATGACGAACCATTACATGTTTGGGTTGAAACCGCCCCTTAAGAGTTGACGGGTAAAGTAAATGCAACAGTTTTCTCACCGCCGATTCGTAATCTGTTCGGCGATAGCTGCCGTAACTAGCAGCGCGTCACCTACAATACACTATTGTTAGGCTATAGACCGAATTCTAGGTGTAAACATAAATAAAACCCGCTCAACCGGAATTGCCGCATGGCACTTCCGGTTCAGTGCAAAACATTGGCAAACTTCAGAATTTTTTTTCTACTAATAAATTTTGAATCGTTCTGCGACATTATTTTTCTTCAAATGTTTTTCTCAAAAATATAAAACCTCGAAAAGGTGAGTCAAGTATATGTTTTTTTACGTAATATAGTTTAAATAGATACTTATTTTAGTCGATTTGCCAGCATGGGTGCCATAAAGAAGGTTTATCACTTTTTTCTGGCGACCGCCAAAGTGCTAAATTTCTACGATATAGTGGTATGTTTTTGTTTATCTTCTAATGAATGAGAAGGATTCGTGGTGTATATTTGATGAATCTAAATTATTTGAAAAAACGCTAGTAAAAATAAGAAGAGTAAACGTTACTTATCTGTTCATAAAAGTTAATTTATAAATGTACATGGCATTTATTCATTTTTTTTAAATATTACATATTTCTTTCGTTTTGTTTTTACACTTAAAAGTTGCATCAAATTTTAACAACAGCGAATGGAGTTGTTTTCAATGGTTTTTTGATTAGATCTGATAATTTTTATTAATTACAAAAAAAAAAAAAAAATATTTATAAATTTCAAAGTACAATATTATTTTTTAGAAAGATTTCCAAACAGTAAATATTCATTGGATACTGGCACTAATAATATATTGTTGGAAAACATTTAAATAGTCTCTGATTTAACATTTAAATAAGTTTGACGTGTTTTTTTTTTATCCTATTTTTTCTTTATGGACAACTAAGCCTTTCAAAATGGAAACGCGAAACAATTACGTCTGGGGTTGGCTAGAAAATAGGGATTGCTTCGCGATACGAAATGGAATCGCGAAGCGATTACGCGGAGTTTTGGTGAGCGTAACGAGCAGGGGGGCTGAGCCCCCTAGCAGAATTAATATAAATAACATAGTGCCAAATGTTGTGCATGTGACTTATTGAAAGTAATGAATATGATGTCAAAAATACTTCATACGATGTTTCCATGGTTTTAAGTAACCTGTGAATTAATTTTAAAAGCAATCCAAGTTTATACTCAGTGATGAATTCAGGGGTTGGCCTGTGAAGGAACATTTCCCTTGAACATCAAAATGTCCAGAAGAATTGAGTTCCTATATCTAGTAATGATTTAAAGGTTCTAAATCGTTCCCACAGCTGTGAAATTTCCTTCCAGCTAAACATATCCGGGTACTTTTCCGTTAAACTAATATTTTGCCAAAATGTATATGCTAAATACGCTATTTATTTCAATTCCGACCATGCAAAGGATTTTTATTGCAATCTGCACCCAATATTGTCATTTGCTATTTATTGAACGTTATTTTTTTTATTATTATTTATTTGTTAACTCACAAAACATCATAATTTGCTGTTTTTTGAATACAAAATATTTATTAATAAGTTATAACATGCATTTATTACTGGCTGTGAGATGGATTTTGATGGATGTCATCCTGTGTTATTGAGTTCATTTGGTAATGTCTTCATCCAAAAAATGAATTGTTTACTGTATAGCTATAAAAGAAAATTACATTTTCATGCCTGCAGATTAAATTTGTTTACTTTATTAAGTACCCTTTTTTCTGTTTTAAGTATATATTTGTACTGATTTAATAAAACAGTTCATAAAAGCCTGTTATTTGCAAATCTTATATATTTTAAATACTCACTTTCATAGCAACAATTTTTTTTCAATGTTTTATTTCATGTAATTTTTTTTTTGTGCCAACTGTTATGCTTGGCAATAATATTGTTGGTGCAACAGAATAGTTCCAATGTCTGATTACAACACTGGGTGTGTAGATAGATATCTAACAAAGTTTGGTACCACACAGTAAAATTTAACTTAAATAAGGGCAGAAGTTTGAAGAAATAACTCTTTATTTAGTCAGAAAATGAACAAATACAAGTAATAGTTATAAATAGTGATCACTCTAAACTATACTTTAAGGCTGTAACAACCTCTTAATATCGGCCAAATGCACCATATGTTGTTTTTTTTAATAGTGCGATACACCTAGATTTTCTATACATCACTTGTACAAAAATTTTGTCCACGCTACAGTATTTCTAAATTTGAAAGTTTGCAACATTTTAGAACTTTTTTATTTTTCTAGGAATAATAAACAACAGGTTTAAATCTTTATTTTGCAATTATTTTTCTGTTTTTTTAACAATTCAGAAAATCATTTGAAATTAATATAGTAGACTACCTAAAATCCGCACATTATCACAGATGTAAATAATGAAACTGTCAGTTCAGATGCAGGGGCAAATTTACAGAATTTTTTAGTTTTTTACGATTCTACATGTATTTTAATGTGTAATTCTCGATAATATGACTGAACTCGTGGTTTATCATGAAGGAGGTATAAATTTATTTGTGAAAAAAATCAAAATATTACTGTTTTACCAAACATAGTTATGTATTAATCAAGCTTTCTTGCTTATTAAGACTGGCTAAACCTAAAACAATACTTTTTTACTTTATGATTGAGATACGAATTAATAGGTTAAATTTATGAGGAAAGTTTCATTGAATAATTCAAAGAAAATATATTTTATCTTTATTATGCATATTTAATGATACACTATTATTTTGACCTTTACTTTTACTAATTTAATCATTTTCAAAATTATCACACTTTTAATCATTGTAGATTATTACTTTAGTTAATTATTTTAATATTTTACTACATTGCAAGTATTCATTATAATTTTGATTGCATTATTACATTCAAATTACTGTTTAAAAAACGTAAGCAAAGCAATGACCAGAAATCTGCAAAATTCTAAATTCCACACAATCTCTGGTCCCAAGCTCTGCGGATTTGCGGGAGTTTCCTGTATTATGAAGTTGCATTTTTATGTTATTTATGTATTGAAGTGAAGTTTTCAGATTTTTCTGCTTAATTATATTTCATTTTATTTTTTTTAACAGATTGCAGAATATATTTTGGAATTATCTTTGAAAATAAAGACGGGGAAATATATATAGATTGATCCGCCTTTTACAGTCTTATGAAGATTTAATGTTGAAGCTACTGAAGAAGGCGGCAAAAAGGAAAAAAGCCAAGAGAGTTCTGTTCAGTGTCTTTATAATTAATACCTATGCAGTAAGGAACTTCCCTTAGACAAACTCCTCATTCTTAAGTGTTCATGGTGAAATTAGCATAAGTTTATCGCTGAAGTTGTGTCACCATACAATGACAACTGGCTTTAGATTTTTTACATTGGGATCGGAATTCTCCAGGTAAATTATTCTTGTATCACGATTGATCATTTTTATTTTGTTTCTATTTGTCATTCGTTTTTATACGTCTAAATGTTTTATCTATCTAGCATATAAATTATTTATTTATAAAAACATAACTATCTAAAAGTTGCATGCAGTGTTTAATAAAGTTTTAGTCTAAAGTAGCTAACCTGCCTGGTGTTGCCCTAGCCTGTGGATGAATGACGCTTAAATGAACCTCAAATTTGTAAGATTTTATGCATGCTAAAGTCAGACAGAGGATTTCTGAGCCCCCGTGTAAAAGTTAAATGAAAAAATTATACGTTTAATATAAAATTATATAAGGGTTAAAACATTAAATGATACAGTAGAATCCCACTAATCCAAACCGATTTTAATTATAGGATGAATGTCGGGAAAAACGTGTAGAAGTTAGAATTAAACAACAAATGGCAGTAAAGCACGTTTTTTTTTTGTTTTTTTTTTCACCTTTAAACAGCTTAAATAGAATTAACAAAATACTCAATAATGTAAAAGTAGAACATATGTACACAAATATAGAATGAAAACGTGCACTCTCGCAGAACCCATCCTAAAAAAATCTCAAATATCAGCTTGTTTGCCAGTACTGTAAAATTATTTTCTAAATGCAACATGTATTTAATTAGGATGATAAAAATTTATTTTTCCTTTCAACAGTTTGATTTCGCAGATTATCTTCAGAAATGTTTTTTTATTCCCTCCTTCTCGACGTGGTGACTGAGCTATTTGCAGCTTCGTGATTTTGAACCGTTTGTAATGGGTTGCATGTTACTTAATTCCTCATTCTCAAGTTCCATTGGATTATTATAAACATCAGGAGTGATTAATCAAAGAAAAATATTTTTTTCCGAAAGTCGTTCCGGATTATCCAGCATGTTAGACCTTAAGATGACGGATTAGAGGATGTTTACTGTACTACTGAGTACTTATAACTTACATTTTTTTTTTTTTAGCAAGTATCGTTTTCTTTTCTATTTTTGTTGGAATTCCAGATAATCCAATAAAAACCAATAGGATTTAAAACAATACCCGAACGTGCCGGATGATTGAGGAATAACATTGATTTTTAAACAGTTTCCAACGTACTTTAAAGTGTTTATATCTTCAATTTATCTGCCATCTCACCTTGGTGCAACTTTCATAAATGTACTCAGATTGCCATGTAATTGATATATGTTTTTGTCATTTATTATGGCATGTTTTCTACTGAAAATGGAATGTATAGCATTTTTAGTTCATTTACAGGGCACTTAAAAGAACCCCATTGCATTACATGGAATGGGAAAAACATGTTCACGATGTATTTTAATGATATACTATTTCAACCATAATGAAACCATTATGAATTTATGAAGTACATTAAAACATGGTAAAATTTAATTCAGGTACAAAATGTATTACGCTACTAAAAACATAATTCCAGAAATTACTATTTATAACCGGCAATGTGTCCTATTCTCTGTGTTTTTCCCTGTGTGTGTGCCCTATTCTAAATGTAGTAAATTTTTTAAAAACTGAAATGCATCTCTTTTATGTTAATTTTAAATCCTGTTCATGATGAAATTCACATCGTAAATTTTGAAATCACGTCCAACAGAAATTCACAAGTGGGAATCTCCCGTTCTTTATTATTCATTATATCCTTTCTCCTCATAAAGTTTGTTTCCTCCATCCTTTCCTCGTTCCAGAATTTGAAACTTATATATTTTTTAATTACATCTACCCTATTTAATTGTTTTTAGTAATACATTAAATGAATATTTATCTAAATTGTCACCAAAATATCAGGTCACAAAAACAAAAAAACAATAAATTTTTTAAGTACCCTTCTTACTGAGGATACATACACGTGGCATCGCTTCATCACAGGGCCAAAACTAGGGGGTGCAGAAGGGGCATGTGCTCCGGACGCCACAACGAAAGTTGAAGGGGGGAGGGTGTGTGCCAAATGAAGATTTTGTTTTTTCGTTTCATACAAAATGTATATATACATATATGAAATACAAGGGTCAGCTAGGTGGGGAGGCATACCAAATGGCATAAACACTAACAAGCTCCACCCATGTATATGAACTACAAAAAAAGGTGCAAGCTAATGTTAAACCTATGGGAGCATTCTTTTCAAATTTGTGAAAGTGAAAGTAACTTAAAAAAAATCAAAAAAGTAAATACTAACCCGGTTATAATTCAATCAGTGCTATTCTAAGAAAGAAAAAAAATTATTTAAAACTATTAACATGCAAGTGAGAAATTTGAAAAAGAACGCTCCCATAGGTTTAACATTAGCGATACAGTTTCTTCGCCTGACTAATGTGGGATCATAACTTAATATTATGTGAGAGTTGATTATACATTTCTTGCTAGCATTTTGATTATTGTTAAATGCTTTTTATTTTTTAAGGATTCTTTCCTTTTTTTGCATAGGATACATACGGTCAATAATTTTGTAATGCGTGAGGAGGAAGAAGGGGGGGGGGGAGGTGGCAAAATCCATGCTTGCCCCTGGCGCATAAAAGGCTAGTTTCGGCCCTGCTTTATCACGTTTTTGACATTCCAAGGGAAGCCACTTATGCATCTTCGGTACTGAAAGTCACAAACATGAGAATTTGGTAGAATGTAATTAGAGTTCATTAATTTTAACCTCATAGTATGTATGTTAAACTTGGTGAAATTTAAAATGAGGCCACCACCAACATTAGCCCTTTCCAATGAAAAAGTCTTATCAAAATTAAAGCATTTATTTGAAAGTTATTCTTGGAAGGCATTAAAAAAACTCATAAAATTGAATTAATGCATAATCATGAAAAACAAGCGACATATCTTACATGCATTTAACTCTCTTACTACGAACTTTAAAAATTATTCCCCCTTCCTACCGTAGTAACAAAAACATTTCTTTTTATCTTTGATGTGATAACTGCACAATTGAATATCATTGAGTACCTTTTTAGCAATCCTACAATGTTTATGTTAAAGGGAAAAAAAGGATTTTCTAACAAACTTGCAATGACATTTACAAATTAATGAATAGAAAAAACTGCAGTGAGGCTGAATTTATGCATACATAATTAAGTTTTTCTTTTTTACATGATTTGTTAATAAAATATTTAGAACAAACTTTGCGAAGCGTTACATGCGACTTTCAGAAAGTTATGTTTTTATAAATAAATAAATTATATGCTAGATAGGTAAAAAAAAATTAGACGTATAAAAACGAATGACAAATAGAAACAAATTAAAAATGATCAATCGTGATACAAGAATAATTTACCTGGAGAATTCCGATCCCAATGTAAAAAATCTAATGCCAGTTGCCATTGTATGGTGACACAACTTCCGCGATAAACTTATTATGCTAATTTCACCATGAACATTTAAGAATGAGGAGTTTGCCTAAGGAAAGTTCCTTACTGCATAGGCAATTAATTATAAAGACACTGAGCAGCAAGGAAACTCTCTTGACTTTTTTCCTTTATGCCGCCTTCTTCAGTAGCTTCAACATTAAATCTTCATAAGGCTGTAAAAGGCTGATCAATCCATATATATTTCCCCGTCTTTATTTTCAAAGATAATTCCAAAATATATTCTGCAATCTGTTAAAATATATATATATATAATGAAACAGAAAAATCTGAAAATTTCACTTACTTTTTAATATGAAATATAATAAAAACTAATAATAAAAAAAAAAAAAAAAAAAAAAAAAAAAAAAAAACTAACAATTTAGGTTTGCTTTTGTGCAAATATAGATTCTTTTCTTTTCTTTTTGATGTGACATCTGATGTCTGATAAAATCTGAAGTAGCAGTCGAATTGCCTGACACAGGAAACTCAAATGTTGCTTGCTGTCATTTGAGTTTATTGTTGGTATTTTACATATGTGATGATCATTCTCTATCTTTTATTGTTTTTAATATATATTTTTTAAATGCACAATATTTACTTAGCAGCTTTAAACAATAAAATTAAAAACATTAAACCATTGGAAGGGTGGTGTATCCAAATACAAGGCCGGCCAGAAAAGTGATCTTCTTAATTATCACTCCCAGTGCACTAGTAATTGTGTAATAAATACAATCCTGTTTTCTTTTACAAGAAGATTTCTATCACTTTGATGTGCATTCTTATAAATACATTAAGTTTATAAAATATCAGGAGGAAGATGTGCTTTTTAATCCTGGATATTTATATTTTAGAAGTTGTTAACGGGAAGGGTACTTTAAATAAAACAAAACACCTATTAAACGAAATTTTAGTAATGTTACTATTCCATTAGTCATGGTTTCACATCGCAAAAGGTAAAACACATTAAAGGTAACATAAAGGTAAACATATTATTATTTTTAACTATCTTTTTAAAATTTTATTGTACGCTAGGAAAGTAAACAACTAAATGGAGACATTTCCAGTAATCAAATAGTAAATTAAGAAAAAAAGTCTAAGGAATATATTTAAACTGGAGCAATATCAACCAAAATAAATTAAAATATGCATGCAATTTATTATGTATTTCGCTTTGTTGCATAAAATTTCCTTTTACAGTTATAATTAATTTGTAATCAGACTAAAAGAAAAAATAAGTAAATAAACCAACAATGTATTTTCCGCAAATTCTCGAATCCTAAAGCGAGTTTATTTCATAGTGTTGATACTATCAGACTTGTAAACAAACAAGCGTCGCCGAGCACAGCTGCCAAAAGTAAGGGTTAATGTAATTAATCGGATTCAGAGGTAGAATTCTAACTTTTTTACTCTTATAAAAATATATATAAACTTTATTACACTATAAATATACCCTGTAGATAAGTATTTGCTTATTTATGGCGAACCAGAATAAAAATGAAAATTGACTAACGCAGAATTAGTAATTTACTTTAAAAAAAAGTAGCTTACGGAAAGACCGTATATTTAATACAACAACCGGAAGTACGAGCTGCAGGCAGCTACACTAGCGCCCTCGGCCTGAGCTTTACAGAAAATTTCGCTTATATGTGGTCTTAACTTCCCTTGGCCGGGACGAATACGCCATTCAGCCAGTAATCGAGTGTTTGTTGGGACGTTTTGGGCCAAGGGTAACAATGCCTTCCATGATCCACAAGTCGTGTCTTTGTTGGAATGAGTTCTCCGATGTCCATAGCCTACTTTCAAGTGGGAACGATCTAGGATGACGGAAATCATGTTGCTCTGGCATACTGCGAAATATTTTCATTGCTCTTTCCTGAATACTTTTGTAATTACCTTTAACAAATTTTCTAAGAAAGTCAAAGATAAATCGGTCCGCTAACTCTACCATTAAATGTATAGAAGTCTTGCCATTCTTATTACTGGCAAAGACTAATTTCTCCAACACCTCTTCGCCTAAACTAGCAGCTGTTTCTAATAATAATTTAAAAATATCAATGAAACGTGAGCGTTCCTGAAAATAGTGAGACTGAACCATTAGATGTAAAGCATTGTTGCCATCTTTGTTAACTGCAAAAACAAACTTCTCCAACACCTCTTTACCTAAGCTTGCCGCTGTTCTTAATAATAATTCTGTTATATCGCTCTTTCCTATCGTGGCTGCAGAGAGAAAAAGAGATTCTTGGGTTACATCTTTCAAAAACATCCTCATCAATGTATCCTCACTAATGTCTTTCGCAGCAATCAATATCATTTTAACGAAATGCAATTTTCTCGTAGAAATGGCAAATCTTAAAGGCGTAACATGTTTTTCAGGTAACAGCATTTCTCTAAGCGTTGATTTTCTATCTTTCATTGCTTTGGCCGTGCATAATAAAAACTCAACCATACTTGTATCATAACGTAAAGCTATACCTAAGGCATTACTATAATCTTTATCGTAAAATAATAGTAATCTTTTAAGGGAATTTTTGTCATGTTTAAATTCCTGAATTAAAAACATCGCAAATTCTTTATTTCCACATCGGAGTGCTACATTTAAAGTACTGTGCTCTTTATTTTCATTCATAACGAGATCCAGTTTGTTTTCTGCTCTATTCAATAACTCTTTAACTAATTCAAAATTTTTGCAAGACTCAACTGCCATGTCTAATACATTTCTTCCATGCTTATCATAAAAATAAAGAAATTCCTGCAATGTTGTTTCTGAAATGCCTGCAGCAGCATCTAATAATAGTCTGAGGATTTCAATATCCTGTTTAACAAATATTAAATCCAAAGCACTCTTTCCAGCTACAGTACGATGAAAAAGAAATTTTTTCAGCACATCTTTATGTTTTATAAAGATGTTTATGAAAAAACAAGTTATATTTTTATTTCCTTCTTCAACTGCTTTATGCAACGCTGTTCCTTTATCATCCAACAAGGAAAAGTGTTCTTCTTTGACAAAATTTTCAACCATCATCCCATATTGTTTCACACTTTCTTTAAACGACTCAGTTTCTTCATATTTCTTTAACTTAAGATCAATAAAAGTTCGAATTAATTGATAATCTGGGTTTCTTAAAATCTCTTTTAATATATATTCTTGTTTATGTGTTTTAAATGGTTCATTTGGCTCTCCTTTTATCCAATGAATAAACACTTTAGCAGCAAAGTAATCTCTAAAAGTTGAATGAATAAATTCAAGATTGCTGCCACGAGATTTAATAATTGCAGCTGATAAGATCATATCCTTGAATTTTTCTAAGGTTTTTTTCGGTTTTGATTTAAAAATTAATGATCTTGCAAAACTTTTGTTATACTGAGAAAAAATATATTTATCTTCTTTTTGTCGCACACCTTCATTAATATCCATCTTTTTAAAATAAATTCTATACTTTTTATTTAGAAAGTGTTTATATACTTGTAATATATTCACACCCAGGTAATCAAAATTAGGATTTTTAGCATCATTGTTCTCTACCCAGTCTTTAAAATGACTCACAGAACCTTCAAGCATCAAATACAGCTGCAATGGTGTTCCTATAAACTCAGATATATTGCTTTTAAACACCGATTTTATTTTATTTAAAAATTCAGATATATATTTTTTGATGCTTTCATTTTCTTGCATTTTATCATTGTCAACAAAAACTTCTGTAAATTTTTTCTTACTTAAAATTAAACACATACGATCTTTTAGATAATTTTTTATATATGCTGTTTTAGAGTCATCGTTCAGGGGATCAAACTCAACAGCGAATGTGGATAATTCGGATTCTAAAAACTCCTTGTAATGCAGACGTGTTGTAATCCATATCTTTGCAGCTGTTTTTTCGTTTAAAAATTTCAGCAATGAGATTAACTTGCTCCTATCTTCTACATCTAAAACTTCATCGAATCCATCAAAAACTATTAGCAAAGGCTTTAAAATATTTTTGTTCTTATCTAAAGCAAATCTCAGAAGACTTTTGGACATATTTTGATTCAATTTTATATCAACTTCTGCTAAAAAATTAACTACATCAATATTTCCATTAGCTAGTTGTATCTTTTTGATGGCTTGTATATGATCTCTTAAATTTATTGTAAAAACCCAGTGTTTTTCAAGAAATGGTTCCGATTCGTATAACTTTGTTAAAGTCGTGGACTTTCCCATTCCTGGTTCGTCAGCAATGATCACGACCTTTCTGTATCTGATATATTTAATGAGATTATCTTCATCAACTAAATCTGTTTCACTTTGTTTGTGGTCTATGTATCTCCATAGTTTGTTTAATGATCCATGAGTGTTACACCACATAATTTGATTATATTCAAAACTAAACCAATGGACAGTTTGATTTTCCTTACAGAGTTCTTGAAAAGCCACTTCTGCATCATCCTCTGAGATGCAGAGTTTGATAAATGAATTTTTGTAATTTATTTCAACTTTTCTTTTTTCTGTTTCATCTCTTAAATCAAGTGATTCCATGAATTCGTCTAGATTACTTACACAACTGAAAACAAATTTTTCGTTAAGGTTATCTTCCATTAACAGGTTTTTCACTTTTTTAACAATAACTTTTTTTAAATTTTTAAATTTTCTTCTTAAATAAAAATTAGGGTTGTAAAATCCTTGTAAGATAAATTTTAGTTCATTTTCTTTATCTTTTACGCCAATCCAAAAAATCTTTCTCTTTGGATGATCACGACAAATTTGCTTAAAATTTTCATCTTTAAAATTATCGTGTGCCATTTTTATAGCTATGCCACTATCAATATCTCCCAGCAGATTTGCTATCGTATTCTGTTCATTAACTACTTCTAAACATTCTGCCAGTTTGTGCATCTTTTCTTTTATGGTTAACCCTTTAATTCCATGAAAAATAAATATTTCACTAGGATTGTTATCAAAATTTTGTGCTAAAGCATCTGAATTTGTTTCTTGAAAGATTTTAAATCCTCCATCCTCCAAGCTATCGTCTTCTAACGGTATATTTCCCGTATCGAATAATTTTTGCAATAAAGTGTCTGAATTTATTTCCTCGAAGAGCGTATCATGTGCTCCTTCTAAACTACTCGTTCCTGGTGGCTTACTTCCTACTTCAATCTCGTCCTTATTAAGAATTTCAATCATTATATCTGCTATGACTGCCTTATTTAGAATTTTATCTTGGGATAAATAAAATACGTAACTGTTCCAATCCTTAAAGCCAGTTAATCTAGCTAAGCTTATTCTTTCTTCTTCTCCTTGAAAAACAATCACTTTTTTTTCTAGAGGATTCTCTGCTGGTTCAAAATCTTTTAAATTTATGTCATCCGTTTCTTGAATATACGCTTTCTCAGGATCACAAACATTTTTAAAACGTTTCTCTAAGTAAAAGCTGAATCTCCCATCTAAAATATTAGGTTCGCTTTGCTTATTAATTAGAATTATTTTCTTATTTCGCTTACTTTTGATTATAGCAGAAAAACTGCGGCAAATTTCTTCTGCACTCTGTTTAGTAACATTGCGTCTGCATTCGATGATTAGTAATTTGTAAGTTTCTGAACTAAAAGCTTTTTCTACATGGTCTCGCATTTCCATTAAATCACCCAGCTGTATGGAAATCTGCCCTTTTTCTGCTCTGTAATTTTTAGTATTTAAATGTTGTAGTATTTTAATAGCACTCAACAAAGTATTTTCAGAAACAACGCTCAAAACGTTGCATTCTTTTAGCAAAACATGCCGCCTTTCTGGGATTTTTTTACTCCTTTTATAACTTAAAAAACTGTCTAAGATTGCCTCTATTTCCCCTAAGCCAATAAACATGCCGTATTGCACAATCCTTTCTTCATATAATGAACTAAATATAGAAATATTAATTGCTTCTTTTTGTTCTTGAACAAATTGCATGATTTTTTCCCCAGATAACCACATTTCTTTACGCGAAGCCTTTTCGTGCAGTCCAAGTTCTTTTTCTATACGGTCTATAAATTTTGGGTAGATATTATCAAGTGCTTGCCCTATATGAGTTCCTTTTAAAATACTGTCAGTTTCAGAATAAATCTGAGTTATTAAGAATGTTGCATTCTGTTGATTTACTATAAAAACAAAGCATTTTAAAAAGTCATCTATATCACTTTTTTTAACTGACATCCACTTACATGGTAATATTTTCTTTTTGTGTTTAATCTTACCAAAATTCGTTGTTACTTTCATTTTGGCTTTTTTCAAAACAAATTTCATTTTTTCTTGGCTGGTATCCACTCCTGTTTCCGCTAATTCTGTCATTGATTGAAATATTGCATCTCGCAGTTCTCTTTTTGAACCAGGTTCATCATCCTCTACAAAGTCATCTCGAAAATAGGCTACACAATACGATTCTTTTCCTACACCCAGTTTTTTTGGTGATTTTGTTATGACCTCCGTTTCTAATGCAACCTGATAAAAATTTACAGCTGTTTCACCTTTTCCCAAAATATGGGATTTTCTATGATTTTCCCCAAGAACATGTTGAGCTAATTCTCTAGCTATTCTATGCAAATCAGAACTTTTTTGAAATATTTTGTGAAGTTCGTCACTAACATCGTTCAGCTGGTAATAACCAATAGATTCTGGGTGTCTTGATGCTGATCTATCAAAGCTTAAAAATGATTTAATGTCATTAAACGAATCATCATCATTGCTCTTAAGGTTTAATTTTTCGATATCAAGACTAACATTAGTATATATTACTACATGTTTAATTTTTCCACCTTTGAGCTCTCCTGATGTAGCATTTTTTAGTTCCTCTTTTACTCTAAGAAAAGATATGAAATATTTTTGCAAATTAAAATTCTCCTGGAGATTTCCCTTTGCCTTCCATTCTTCAGTAGATAGAATTTTGTAATTTATCACCTGGTTTTCGTTTTGCATGTGCTTGATTTGAAAAAAGACTAGGTTATTTGTATCACCCATACCTTTATAACTAAAAACGATGTCATCAAACTTCATATCCAGCGCCATGTCAATTTCTCTACCTATTGAAAATTCACCATCTTTAAATTTACCAACTTTTGAAAGTTGATATGCGTTTTTTGCTAGTAATGTAAACAGTAATTTTTCATACGTTTTTCCTTGCTCTGAACCACTGTTGTCTACAGCTGCCGCTTTAGATTTACTTCCGATTTCTGGTGCTAATGCTGACATTTTGTTATTTGAATTGACAGATCACTATTATCACTCACTTATCACAGATTGATAATGTTACTTAACACACACACTTGCTGAAAAATTTCTTCTAAATCCCAAATAATTTATTTTACCATGCATTGCTGTGTTGTGCTCTTGCTACTTATTAATTTTCTTTAATTGGTATTTATTTACTTAAGATGATAGAAATAAACAGACATATTTGAATGTCATCTGGTAATTGCTCCAACATCAAACAAATCGCCTACAACTTGGAACACAATTCTCCAACAATATTTTCGATTTTCTTTAGTTTTTTGTTGCAAATATCAACAGAATATCGTCCATTTTGAGATAAATTTCTGGCAGTAGCACTAATTAGAGAGCAGTAGCATTTGAGGTGAGTGTACAATTTTAATGCGCTGCTGTGAATTTTTTCCAGGACATCCTCGATCCTGCAATAAAATAATTCTTAAATTAATTACAAAGCTTTCTTGTAGAATTGACATGGATCATGATAGTAAATAGATATAAATTATTCAGAATACACATATTAGAATACTTCCAATGTATATTTAGTCAGTTCTATATTATGAAGAAACAATACAATTTTCAGTAAGCATTTTTATTAAATAAATTATTGCATGTTTCAATAACGAAAAGAGTAATCAAAAATTAAGTTTACCTGAGCTGAAATATCTTAGGTAAGATAATCAAATAAAGAGACAACTAGGAAAGTTTTTAGTTATTGAAATAGTTATAAATTTATTAACAACAACAAAAAAAAACCCGACTTCAATTAATTGATTTCTTGTTAACTTTAAAAATTTACCAGGGACTTTTGGCCCGCCCTGCATTAGCGTGCATATCCCTACACGGTAAAAATACAGTTTTTCAAATAAAGCGAACGTATAGCAGAAATCTTGGTTGAATTTAAACGCTTTATAATTTTGATTATTTTTTATTTATTATTGTTTATGTCCCAAAAGATTTTAACAATTAAAGCCTTGCTTTTTAGTTTCGCTGCAGCAATCCTAGGGGAAAAAAATCCCTGCCGCCTCGGCCTACAGGCGGAGGTAGATTTCAAAGTTAAGTACTAATTTCACCAACCAAAACTTTATCAAGATTAGAGATAAACCCAGTTTAACAATTTTATCTGGCCGCTTTTGTCGATTTTTTAATTTCATTTTTCTGTAAGAACTGGTTTTATCAGAATCGTGTTAAGGCGGTATTAAAAAAAATATTTTTTCACGCTCCACTTACGGAAAATTTTCTGACACATTTTTAGACTCATTTTTAAAAATAAAAAAATGAAATTTCCTGACGTGATTTTTTGAAGAGATTTATAAGTGACCTCTGCTTTTTTTTGTCGTTCAATTAATTAGAACTTGATTTACAAACAATTTTTTTTCAGTACGACCATTTTTTTCGTTTCCAGCATTATCGCTTCTAGAAATACGGTTCAAAATGCCCTTTTTGACAGCATTTTTTGAAATATATTATGCCTTTATCAAAAAATCGACCAATACGGCACATTATATAGTTTCTGAAAAGAGAACTTGCCAATTGATACGTTTGAGAGTAAAAATGAATTTAAAAGTGAGTAAGACAATGGAGTTGGAATTTGAATACGTCCTTAATACGATAAATTTTTCTTCAAACCCAATTTTCGCTTAATTTGTTTTTGCCGTAAGAGTTGGTCATATTGAAAACTTGCCAATATAAAAGTTGTAGACAATATTAAGAAGATGTATAATAAATTTAAGCGAATTGGATATCTTGCGAATGGACACAGTTAGGAATTTTTTTCTTCTTACACTCCCCTCCCCCTTTTTTGCGGTAAGAGTTGGTCCTATCAAATTCTTGTCAATATAAAAGTTGTAGATAGTATTAAGAAGATTTATAATAAATTTAAGGGAATTTGATATCTTGAGAATTGACGAAGCTATGCATTTCCCCCCCCTAGAACCCCATTTTTTTCGCCCCTGGAGCTCATTTTTTATTTTATCAAAAATCTGTGATACATAAATTTTTGGCCCTTTTCCTACAAGTAACAACGTTAAACTGATTTGATATGTATTATAATTAAGAAG
Organism: Maratus speciosus; assembly: GCA_963932465.1. Lineage (NCBI taxonomy): Eukaryota > Metazoa > Arthropoda > Arachnida > Araneae > Salticidae > Maratus > Maratus speciosus. The sequence continues at coordinate 9,199,610 of OZ010799.1, read as the reverse complement.
TTTTTTTTTCGATTTTCACAAAATTCCTCCCTATTTCCATCTCTGTTGTCCGATGTGGCTCATTAACGAACTTGATCAAGATTTTCTGCCCCTTGATTTTATGTGTCAGTTTGGATGAGATTTGAGCGTAATTGTGGAAGTTATCGTGTCCATAAAAAAGTGATGTATGTATATAGATAGATAGATAAATATATAAAGCTTTTAAAAGGGGTGATTTTGGGTTCTAGGAGTCGTGATCGGTGTAGATCTGCAATTTTTTTTTTTTAGAAATTCCAACATAGAGGAGAATGTAATAGGTAGTATTTCTTACAAAATCTATCTAAAATTACATAAAGAGGGACAAATGATGCAGGTGAAAACTTCATGAAAATCTCTAAAATGAATTTTTTTAAAGATGCTTATTTTTTTCGGTTTTTTGTTAAATTTATTAAAAAGTATTGATCTAATTTTAATGAAATTTAAATGGGGACAATTCGATGGTTCTCGCTTTTAATAATTAAAACAAATCGAAAATTGTATGTCAAACGTGCAAATGAGGTACGTTCGTACTATAACTAGTTTTATCTAGTTTTTTTTTTTTTTTTTTTTACTATGACTAGTTTTATTACAAGTTTCAGATCTTTGTGCAATATCTGTTTCCCTCTTATTCAAAAATGCATGAATGCAAAATTTATTAGGATTCTATATAAAGTATAAAATCGAAAATCCCGCATCGTCGGGACCTAGACTTTGCCGAATTTTTGAAAATTCGGTATTTCTGAAAGAATATCAAAAGTACTTCCGATATTCTTAATGGTGCCTTTAGTCATAATTTAATTCATTACCAAGTGAGAAAAAAAGCAAAAAAAGAAATCTTACTTTAATTGATATTTTAGATTATTAGAAGAAAAATCTAATAAACAGTGAAGTCATGCTATTCTCATGTAATTTCCTAAACATCGATGTCAGTTTCATTTGCTTCAATTTTTTACTGGCCATTCTTTAAGACGTTTTAATTAAGATTTTACGCAAGTGAAGAATATCTATTTCCGAACAACAGTCTATTTTCTGTAAAGCAGATATTCTCTAGTCTAATTTATGCACTTTTCCATCGGCACCTTTTCTTCTGCCATGCCGGTTCATCGTCCTCTAAGCTGCGACTAGCGTTATCTGTAGTTCCGTGTAGCACAGCGTCAGCATTTTCGGTGTCCGCTAAATGTTCATTATTTTTAACAAATAAACAATTGCTATTTTTATTTCTGTCGTAAGTTGGAGCTGTAAAAATGTAGAAGAGTGAGATGACTTGATGCCATGCCAAATTTTTGTAGTTGCCGGATTTCTGAATGCCGGTTTTTTGAGGTCACACTGTATTAAATTCAGTAATACGGAAGTAATAGGACTCCATCTTAAATAGGACGTCATAAACATGTCACCCTATTATACTTATTATGGGATATCTTTGAATTAAGTAGATATGATAGGATTTAATCGAATGAAGAAAACATTTATTGATATCTTTTTAAGTTTTTATTTGATTTTCACAAAACTTGAAATGACTCGACACATTATGTATAATAAATTTCAAACCATTCGGTTGTATAGTTTTTGCGCTGTTATATGCGGACAGACGTACAGACGGACGGCCCAGACGACGAGTATATGTGCTACGTATTTACATAATTCCGAATGCATCTAAAAATACAGGTATTGGTAGCGTAGTTCCGGAGTAATTGGGAAACATACATAAATAAACAATTAAATTTAAAAAATCAAAAAACCCGACTGCGTAAAAAGCGAACTAATTAAATATTTCTCATCAATGTGAAACTATTTTTCTTTCAATTTCTACTATTAGCTCGCACTCTCGCTATATATATCTTCTTCAAATTTTCAATCATTAATAAAATACTTATTATTCATCCAATCAAGCTCAAATAAATTTTTTAAAGCTTGTAGTGGAGGACACTTAATGTTAATCCAATTTTTTTCTAATTTTAATTCATCAATTAAATTAAATTATTTAATTTCCAATAATCGAGAGAACCCTCTTCTTGATCAATGTATTTTAAGACCGAGAGAGCCCTCTTCTTGATCAAGGCATTTTAAGCTCCACTCAAAAGGAAAGAAGAATGGGAGAAAAAAATTCTCTTATTGACCTAAGTAGGAATTGACTTAAAATATTTTTTATTCTACTTGTTTATATTACTTACCTATTTTTTTTTTATTATTATTTACTTGTATTGATGACTTTTAAGTTGTGTTTAATTGTTAGTTCCTATCTATAAACACTGTTTTGATGCGGTCTATAGATGTCTATGATGGTTAGAATTGCAGTAAAACTAGAGATCCTATATACACAACTTCCAGGTTGTATAATATTTTAACGGAGCTTCTGACTGTGAAATAGTCAATGAAACATCGTCTTCATTTTGAAAGACCTATCCAATGATATGCTACTCAATAGGGTGCCTATTTTCTTTCGTCTCTACCGTCATTTTGTATTTTACGGCTGCCATTTTGAATTTATAAAAACAAAACCTAGCCTATAACCATCGGGTCGTTAAGACGAATCGATAGAGACCTCATTTATTAAAATCCATCCAGCCGTTGGGATGTTCCGAGGGTATAAAGAAATCCACTTACACAGATGCGCCTTAAACACATAACATTTCTTTTCAGTCGGGTAAAAAAAAGAGTCGAATTGAGAATCTCTTACATTTTTTAAATGCGGTTAATGAAAGTTAGAATATTATTCTAAATTCTTTTCAATTAATTTTGATATTTTCGTCTTTAAATAGTATTATTCGCCTTTTCTTTTCCCACTTTCACAAATATAATCATGGGAGACGATAGTATTCCCGAGTGAAGCAGCCTTAAGCCTAAAATAGAATAGTATCGTAGAATGGTCGTAGAATGGTGGAACTCGTATATACAGCTACAGTGCGTGTAAAAACTTTAAGGACAGCAAAAAATTGTAAAAATTTTTATAAATTGAAAATGCGACAAGTAAAATGGTAATATAATGTTGATCATAAAGTGGAAATAATAATATAAAAGTCAACAGAATGTATCCATGTCCTTTTTATTGCAAAAAAATGATAATTATGCAAAAAACCCCTATTTTTGACTGTTCAAAAAATATAAGGACACCAGTATTTTTTTTTACAGAAATGTTACATAGAATTATTATTAAGGATCGACCGAAACATGTTTATAAGCCCGAAACCGAAACGAAACTGAATTTCGGCGATCTTCCTATTTTTGTCCGAAAACGAAAACGAATATGTCCAAAAATTTTTTTTTTAAGTAATTAAATTGTATGTATTAAAGTAATTAATACATACATAAATACATTATTAATTAATTATGTGTATTTATTAAATATGTATAAACATTAATTAATTATGCGTCTTTATTAAATATACATAATTATTAATTAATTATACGTGTAGCCTAAATTGTCTCACTGTGCCTTAGATCCATTTTTTTTTTTTTAATAAAATAAAACGGAATTAATGCATCAACGACAAAGAAAGGTTTTCTAATTATACGAATTTCATTTAATTACGAAATATTTTAGTTTTATGTATACACACCTCGATTTATCTTTTATAATGATTTCTGTAAATGATCATCTGTTACACTAGAACTATATCAAAGAGTATTCGAAACACATCTGCGGTTTGAAACTGAAAATTGTCTATTACTGTTATGACTCCAGTTTTTAATGAGCACGTGAAAAAGTTTAGTTATATATGCATTGCTTGCTTTATAATCTGCATTCAAGTCTTGAGTCAGTCATGACTGATAATTACAAACAACGAAGTTGATAGCAATAACTTTCCGAAGGAAGAAACGAGATTTTGGGAATACTGATAGTTTTCGCCGAAAACGAATTTTCGGCGAAACTCAGATTTTGGACCGAAACTCGACCGGATTCTCAGTATTCCAAAAATCTCGTTTCTTCCTTCGGAAAATTTTAACACTTGTCATCGATTTTGAGACCATTTATTGCTATGAACGTCGTTGTTAACGCATAATTAATTACTTTTTATACATATTTAATAAATACGTATAATTAGTTGATAACATATTTATGTATGTATTAATTACTTTAATACATACAATTTAAAGATTTCAAAAATTTTTTTGGACATATTCGTTTTCGTTTTCGATCGAAAATAGGAAGATTGCGGTTCGGTTTCGGTTTCGGTTTTGGTTTCGGCCTTAAAAGCATGTTTCGGTCGATCCTTAATAATAATTCTATATAACATTGCTATAAAAAAATACTGGTGTCCTTATAGTTTTTACACAGTCAAAAATAGTTTTTTTTTGCATAATTATGATTTTTTCGCAATAAAAAGGACATAGATACATTCTGCTGACTTTTATATTAGTATTTCCACTTTATGATTAACATTAAATTACCATTTCGTTTGTCGCATTTTAAATTTATCAAAATTTTTACAAGTTTTTGCTGTCCTTAAAGTTTTTACACGCACTGTAACTCGAGATCAAAGGAAACGCGAAAAGTGGCTATTTAATTGCTCAGCAAATATAGCTCATATTGTTCTGTTTTTTTTTTAAACTGTCTTATGTTTGTAGTCTAATCCTATTCTGAAATTTTTACATTTCTAAATGCAGTATATTTTGAGATCTGTAAACCCATTTTTAATGTAAATTGGATGCTGTAAGTTCCAAAATTTTTTCCCTCTAAAATGACCAGGGCGATTTTTTTAAATTAATATATAATATGAATCTGTTTTAGATGAAGCGAATAAAACTTTACCTAATATAATCCACATGGAAAATGGGGCTATATTTTTTCGCCATTCTATGTAAATTTCAACACAAATGCGTGACATGTCATTACTGTATTCGTTCGCATGTTTTCTTTTTCTTCACTTTTGGGAGGACATAGCTGTGGCAGAAGTTGCTGAGCGGTTAAAAGTGCTGGTCTAGAAAACCTAAGTACGCGCGGGTCCTAACCTCAGTGATGCTTATTTTCACAAGTTTGTTTTGATCTTTTTTAAGTCAGTTAATAAAGAATAGTTGATCATTATTATCAGTTCTTTTGTAATTTTATAATTGTTATTAAGTTAAATAAAATAAAATAACAATTATAACTAAGCTAAATGAAATAAACCTTCATTTAAACTAAATTTCAATAATCAAATTTTAAAATTTATATAAGCTACTTTTTATTATTAAAATGAACATTTATTATAATTCTATAATAATATTTCCTAAACTTACATTAAATATATTTTTATGTTAGAATTTTAGTAGCAGATAACTGTCAAATTAGCATAATTATTAAAGTTTCCATTAAATTGCTCTTTCTGGTTACTTTGAGTCATTGTATCCAAACTAAGTGATATGTATGCAAATGGATAATTTGACGCAAAAAAAAAAAAAAAAAAAAAACACATAAATTTTACTTACAATTTTAAGTAACCTGACACACACACACACACAAAAAAAAATATTTTGTTGAAATAAATAAATTTAACGCATAGTATAGATTCAATGAAAGTTGTATGTTTAACAGTGAACTGGAAAATTAAAAGTATTGTTTAGATGTGTAAATATATTTCACCAAATCAAAAGTAATTTAAATTGTATTTTAAAACAAATCTTTTACAGGCTGTCATTCACGCCGTTACGTAATAATCCCGAACTGGCGAGAAAACTATTGTTTTTCTTTTAGTATAGAATAAATTTGATCTCGAAAATGGAGTTATTTTTGATGTCCCTTGGAATTTCTCATAATACTAATATAAATCTTATTTAATTGTTAAACATTTTTAATTGTTGTGTTTAAGTTTTGTTAACAAAATCAAAAAAAGGCATCAAGACTTTATATTAAATTATTTCGACATGGCACCTGAATCGTGCAATATCATTTTTATATTACTTTCGAATTCATGGAAGTTTTCTGTTTATATTTTTATTAGGCTACTAGGGGGCTCTGCCCCCTGCAAGCTACGCTCGCCAACCCCCCGTTCAGACACCGCAGAATCTAAAACCACGCTAATCTGATGGGTTTTAAAAATATTAGAGAAGATTGAATTATACTGAAAAAAAGCTGTTGATTGCAAAAATTTAAGGGCGAATCAGTTGCTGTTAAGACTTCTAATGGTTGTTTTCGTTTTTGATTAAAGAGGATCAGTTAAACATTTGAAAATAAGCTAAAATAAAATAAATTAAGTATAAGAGTCTTTGTCTCCCGGTATTTTAAAACAATCTCTATAACAATAGCCTAAGTCATGTGACTATCATCAACAGTTCCAGGTGGACCACTTCGCTTTTTATACTCTAGGTGCCATTTTGGTACTTTAATGTTAGCCAGGCACAGGTGATAAGTCGCCAAATATTATTCTATCGCATCATTTATTTATATTATAATAGTTCAAGTCATCAACTGCCATAAACAAATACGGTCTGATCCCTTCGCCGTTCATATGAAAGTTTGGCAAAGATGTCATATACGTCCCATATTGGCGTGATTTTTTAACGACGCCAATTTGGGGAACGCATCAACAGCATAAACAGCAACATCCGGCTTACCATATCAAGCAAAATAACGATACTTTGGCGCCAGTTATGTGCCCGTTCTGTATATGACATTGGCGTCAGAAAAAATCGCGCCAATATGGGACTGTAAATTTTCCATTTTGATTAAAAAATCAAGTGTTTTTTCAAATAAAACTACATGAAAGTTGCCATGGTCACAAAGAATTCTAGGTACTTTTACGCTAGCAGGATGCAAATCTCGCTAATAGTCTTTTTCAACTCGCCAGTTAGTATTTTTTTTTTTTCGAGTGGTAATATTTGGCCAGATACGCACCGCAGGTTGGGCGTGATTTTTATTTTTTTACGAAAATTTGGCGAAACCGCGTTTTCAAATACCAGTTACATATGCATTTTTCGTGTTCCTTAGATATCCCGTCGACCGAAAATATATCGCCAAACTATAAGTTTAAATGCCAGTAATGGTTGATCGTAAATGTCACATCCACTTGACTTTAAGCAAGTTACACGTGTTTACGTAATCAAGTGATTTTTATTTCGACGTTTTATTCGTATATTTATTAATTTTATACTAATTTATTTGTTCTTTCGTTATTTAAAATAAAAATGATGTCAATTTGTATAATTTGTATAATTTGGCGAGTGTTTTGGCGATTTATATAATTTGGCGAAATTGGTCGACGGAATAACTAAGTAGTACTGTATTTCTTAATTCTTTTCTATTATTTTCTAAAGGAATTATCAAAAAAATAATTAATAATCATAGAACAAAATAATTTATATAATTTGTAAAAAGAAAGCCCAGTGGTGTAGTGGTCAGCACGCCTGTCTGCTGCACCGCAGGTCGAGAGTTTGACTCCCGACTGTGAAAGGTTCACTCAGCCTTTCATCCCTTTGGGGTCGATAAAATGAGTACCAAACTTGCTTGGGAACTAAACACCGAGGGTCTCGCGTTAGGTTGACCACCTGGCCGGGACGCATGCTGCATAGCACCTCGGGGCCCAGGGTCAAGAAGACAGAGATGGGCACGGTCGGCCCAGATCCTTCCCGTAAGGCATGGTGACGTCACGGCGACGTCATTGTGAAGTCACACTGTGATTTTGTGACCGTCGATGTGACGTCACGTGACGTCGATGTGACGTCATAGTGACTAGAGTGCGAGGTCGTTATGGCCGTTTTAGAGGTCGTTTGTGACGTCACATTGTGACCCCTCTGTGAAGTCACGGTGTGACAAATTTGTGAAAAGTGTGTCATTTGTGACTATTTTGGCATTAACTTTGTGACGAACCTGTGACGAAAGCGACAATGCTTTGAAGTCACACTGTGAAATATTTGTGAAATATGTGTCATCTGTGACGAACTTGTCATAAACACTGTGATTTCAAATGAAAATCAAATTTCAAATTAATTGCTTAAAAGACGCAAATAGTGAAAAAGATTCCATGCTGGGACTCGAACCCGAGCCATCAGTACAGCGCACTGACATTCTACCGACTAAATCACATGAAACGATACCCAGGCTGGAAAATTTCTCACTATTACATGTTGGCAAGGCTACAAACGCAGCACAAGATGGAATATTTAGCGTGAGCCACCAACATGATGCAAACACGAAACTTAATTAAATCCAGCATCGATTGAAATTATATTAATACTTGGAAATTTTTCCATTCGCCTTGCATACAATATTTTAAATGAAAATCAAATTTCAAATTAATTGCTTAAAAGGCAATTTTAATTTGAAATGTTGTATGCAAGGCGAATATTTCTCCCTGGAAAAATTTCCAATTATTAATATAGTTTCAATCTATGCTGGATTTATTTAAGTTTCGTGTTTACCCCATGTCGATGGCTCACGATAAATATTCCATCTTGTGATGCGTTTGTAGCCTTGCCAACATGTAATAGTGAGAAATTTTACAGGCTGGGCGTCGTTCCATGTGGTTTAGTCGGTAGAATGCCAGTGTGCTGTACTGATGGCCCGGGTTCGAGTCCCGGCATGGAATCTTTTTCACTATGTTGGCCTTTGCGCCTTTTAAGCAATTAATTTGATATTTGATTTTCATTTGAAATATTGTATATAAGGCGAATGATTCTCTCTGGACAAATTTCTAAGTATTAATACAGCGATGAATTTTGAAATAAACTTTTGCTGTAAATATAAAAAATTATCTTTTTACCGTACTTTATAGCAAAATATCGCTATTTTGGAGTCCTATTCTTCTAAAACATTTTAAATTTTTCCACTTAAAAAACAATGCTTATCAACTGACATTTTTTTTTATTCAGTTCTATGCTTGATATTGAGTTCAAGCTTGATATTTAGAATGTGTAAGGTTTTTAATTTGTTGTGATTTGTCATTGCTTTATTAAATACGAACATTGAGACTAACGGATATTAATACAACTATTATTTATAGAGCGGCATGATAAGCGATATTTATTTAAATTTTTTATTCCCGTGTATATTGTATTTTGTGAATATGAGCTAAATAGATTTGGTATGTTTTATAGGAAAAGACTGATCTGGGAAATAGAAAAAAAACGAGTAAGAAAAATCATGCGTTAAGCATAGATTATAAAATACTTTCCAACACTTTCTGAATGCTTTAACAAGACATCGTAATTTAGGGAAATGATGTGAATAAGATAACTAAGTAAACATTTTAGAAAACGCATAAAACATTTGAAAAACTGATTTCAGCAGTTACCGTCCATAGCCAAATATGTTTTCCAATTCTTTTGAACAGCCCTGTATTTGATCTGTAGGTTGATACACTGAAAAAAAATGAAGTACTCAAAAATGAGTAAACCGACGTACTCATATCGAATTGAATATTTTTGGATCAAAAATGAACCTATGCTTTCTCTACTTTGAAACATCACATGTTATCAAACCCAAACAAACGAATAGTTTTGTACCCTGTAATGGTTCATTTCATTTATGGCGGCATAAATGATGTTTATTAATGTAAATATTAAATTACGCTCAGCATTCAAAAAATAATTTAAAAGTGCTTGTAAATAATGCTCTTGTCATAAAAATATTCGATTTGAGTATCTTGTTAAGAATTTTTCTATTTTTCTTAAATAATCAATTAAACATTTCTTGTTAAGAACTTTGAACGGGAAATAAATGTCAGTACATTTTTACTTTAAATTTTAGGTTTTTTTTTTGGGGGGGGGGGCAGTACATAACGATTCATATTTGATGACAACCATGGAATAAAAAATGAGTACATGTGTTTCTCAACTTTGAGTACATTTGGATCGGAGCTATTTTGAGTATTTGACGCATTTAAAATTGAGTACTTTTTACTCAATTTTGAGTACTCATTTTTTTAAGTGTATATATACTATATAATGGGAAAACTTAGTTTAGCAAGAAAACGCCTAACAGGTTGAAATTCTTTTTCAGCAATTTATACTAATGTATGGAAACATACTTGAATACTTTTGTACAACCCTGTAGTTTACCTAGAATCTTTATTACACGCCACTATTTAGTTAAAATTTAATTCAAACTAAGACACTCTTAAAACTGCTGAAATCACATTTCCAGAAATTATAATACATAGACGGCCATGTATCCAATTCTTTACGTGACCCTGTGCATCATTTTATCTATATTCTACAAACATTTTTTGGTAAATTAAATGCAGTTAAGCGAAAAAAAAGAACAACTCCTTTAAAAACCACCTTTAAGCAATTTGCGCCCATACCCAGTAATCCTTACGAATACTTTTGTGTAGCCTTGTATAGGAATTATAGCATTTATATACACCATATACTATGCATAAATATAGTGAATCATAAAAGCGCATATCATAATTAAAAATACATTTCCAGCAATCATCGCTAATGAACAGTACTTTGGATACAATATAGTATCTGAAATATTTTGTGTCTCCCTGTAAATGCTATATACGTATTATACATTAAATAATTTATAGTATGTAAACCTCAGCGACATAGATCAATTTCAATATATATGAAATAGATTAACATAATTAAAGTATGCCGCAAACAATTCCCTCCACCCCTATATCATTATGTATTTGAATTCCTTTTTTAGCCCTGTAAATGAACAATAACTATTCTTTGCATCGCATAGTCAACAGAATGCATATTTTAGTGCACTTCATAAATGCATATAAATTTTATTCTGCTTGAAAGCGTGTGTAAAATCATTAAAAATCATTTGAAACGATTTTTTCCCATACGCCGTAATGTAACGAAAAACTTTTGGCTGTCCATGTAAATGAACAAAGCATGCTACAAACTTCATTACAAATAGGTACCGTGCTATGGTAAACGTCAATAACATCCAAAAATTTCAGGGCAATCCGAGTATATTTTCGAGAGTTAGAGTGCGGACAGACTGCTAGTCGGACAGACGGAGAGACAAACCGAAGTCATAAGCACTTTTCAACTTGTGTCCTATATTATGTATCCTGCATTATATGAACTTAAAAAAAATATATACTAAAGCAGTTTAATCTATAACTTCCTTTCAGGCATCAGTGGCGTAGCTACATATTCAGCGCCCTGGAGCAAGGAAAGTTTGTGCGCCCTCTTGTCACACGAAAAAGTTCTGCGCAATTTTGTTTTGAAGTTTAAAATTTATATAATAACCTTAATTATATTTAAAATTTTACTTTTATTTAAAAGTCAAAGTATTTTAACAACGTATTAAATACAAATAATTAAAAATATATAATTGATAATGAAATGAATTATAATTTTTTAAGTATGGAGTACCTACGAATATTTTCTGCGAATTGGGTGGGATTTTAATTTTGAATGCACCAATGAGTCAATGCAATCTACCGTGCTTAATATTTATTTTTTCTTTTCAAGGGTTTCGAAGCATTCTAGAATGCTAATAAAAAACACACTATTGTCAATTTTGTTTCGCATATGGATGAAACAGGTTTTCTGTTTTTAGTGCCAAAAAATACTACAATTCTATAAAATTCAAAGTATCATAACTCGGTAAATTTTGGATATAGAATATTTTTTTTATTATTTTACCTGTTAAAGTACGGAGAAGATTTTCCTAAATGTAACACGAATAAAAATGTTAACCTCATAATTTAAAAAATAACAATTTTGACATAAATTACTTTTAAGAGGATGAAGAACAACTTTGAAGCTTTTCTACTATTACAACTATATTTCTACAGCTAATGGTTTAGAAAATTAGCCAGATACCGGTGTCCTCGCTGGCTTTTCACTAATCTGAGCAATTTGGCAAATGGTTAAAGAAAAACTAGCCAAATTCAAATAATGGTAGTAATAGATTCGTCGTGAAACACTAAGAATATCAAAACACAAATATCGAGTTACATAGGGAAGGTTTAATCGTGGAATAACACAACATCATTGAGAGTGTCGCCGAAAGAAAAGAAAGATGTCTCGCAATTTGACGATTTCAGCCATTTTTTTTGCCAAATGAAACGTTTTGGTGCAGTGACGATCGGCAGCGAGAACCCTGATTGACACCCTTATATATTACTTAGGATTGCAGTTTTTCACTTTTCATCAAAATTAAAGGATAATGGGAAAAATATGCTCACTAAGTCAATGTTGCAACCCTTACCCAATGCTGCAATTATTTATGATAATTAAATACAATTGAACACAAAATTGCACTTCCGCACATACGTTACAAGTCGGAAATATGCAAATTCGGTGATTGACAATGTGGTGCGCAATGGACGTATGTTGGAATTCTGGTCTGTAGTGTTCTTTAAAGTGAATGTATTGTTTGTGAGTGATCAGTATTCATTAGTTACGGCTCAAAGGCGTCATTTAAGTGAAGGTCAAACATGATGAATAATTGCTAGAATCGAGGGAAGTCAAATGCAAATGGGAGTCGCCCAAAATTTGAATATCCCCCAAATTGCCACGTGAAGAGCTAGGAGCCGCTTTTTAAGTACTCTATCCGTTGATAAACAGCCTGGTCAAGGGCGATCAAGAACACCAACTGCATCCGAACACTGTTTTCTGTCCTTGTCAGCTCGAAGAAATCGCGAAGCGACTACGAGACTTGGTTTCAGATCTTTAGGCTGCAACCTAAACTGGACTTAGCCGTTCTACTGCTGCACGGAGGCTTAACGAGCGTGGACTGTATACAATAAAACCAATAGTTTGTGTGTCACGCACTCCAGCTTCCAAAGGCATCGTCGTGATCAGCGGATACAAAAAGACTGGGCCCGAGTATGTTTTACTAACGAGTCCAGATTTAGTCTGAATGTTGATTCTAGATGTGTTTTAATCTGCAGAGAAGAAGGAACAAGCAACTTGTCTTCCCTTGTTCGAAGATATGTAGAGGAGGTATCGCAACTCCAAGTTAGACTGTTTAGGGGTGCTGTTGGCCTAGAGATTTTTTAATGGATGACGGCCACAACGAGCATATGTGGTGTCAGAATATTTGCAAACAGAAGATATCATTCGAATGGATTGGACACATTGCTCACTTAACTTGAACCCGATTGAGCATGTGTGGGATGACTTAGGGCAGTGAATTTCAGCGCACCAAATCCCTCCACGGACCCTCCAGGAGCTTAAAAGTGCATTTTTAAAAGAGCATAGCACCGCCACCTGTTGGGCGATTTACCCCATAAATTAAATCGAATCTCACTAATTTATATGAGGGACTATCTGAATCTGAAGTTTGGTGAAAATTCGTGCATTAGTTCTTTAGATAGAGCTATCTCGATAATCATAAATAATGTAGTATAGCAGCGCCATCTGTTGGACGATTTACACCAAAACGTAATCAGCACCAAAGTATATCAAAGACTGACTGAATCTAAAGTTTTATGAAAATCTGTTTATTAGCTCTTGAAATATACCTATTCCAAAAATAGTGAAAAATGCAGCATAGCAGTGCCACCTGTTAGGCGATTTACACCAAAAAGTAATCAGCGCCAATTTATATCAGGGACTAACTGAATCTAAACTTTTATTAAATTCCGTGCTTTAGTTCTTGAGATAGAGCGCACACAAAATTTGTGTCACATACAGACTCACAGAGCGGGGGAACGGGGAGAGAGCATGATTACGGCCCAAGCAAACGCACATTACTACATTTTGTTTTATTTAATCCTAAAATTTTGCGATTAAATAAGGTTTAATGCGTAAAAATACATTTCGATGGTGGTGAAAGTGGTATAAGTTTGCATAGGCGATAATCAGGTTCTAAGGAGTACTGAATTAGATACTTAATTTTTTTCTCTATTTTTGATCAAAAAGGCTTATCAGTTCTGCATTTGAGACTTGCCATATTTTCAAAATCTCAAAAACAATACGCACAAAATTTAATTTGCCGCTTTCCCCTCACCCCCATCTAAGTTTTGTCGTCGAGGGCTGATGAGGAATGTGCCTAAATCCGGCTCTTATTATTGTTTTTATTATCACCTGTACTGATGCATGTTTAGTTTCCACACACACACACAAAAAAAAAAAACCTTCAAAAAATTTTTTTTTGAGTTTTCTGTTTGTAAAATGAATGGTCAATAATTTTCTTCAACTTGTCAAACTTTTTTTTTTCTTCTAATCGCAAAATAACTAAATAGCCAAGTCATTGCTGTTACATCGTAAATATAGGTTTCTCAACGGTGACTTCTTGGTCTACCATTATTTCCGTACAGTAATAATCATGATAAATTTCTAAAATATTTTCAAAAGAAATGCACCAGAAAGATTAATTTTTGGAAATAGTGGTACACAATAAAGTGACCGATAAGAACCCTGTAAACAATTTTTGATTACTTTAAGGTTTGGATATCTTCAACTGTCGTCCAAGGAAAAGTTACAGAAAAAACAAGTAATATAAAAAATATTTTTTTAAGTCAATACCTACTTAGGTCATCAAAGAAAAAATTAACATAATCCTTTAAGCTAATTTTAGTTTTTGTTGCATTAAAACGTCTCAATTTGTTGATTCATTGGTTTACAATGGAAGTCTATGGGAATTTAGTGAAATATTAGAGATATCGCCAAGTTGGCGTCAGTCTTGGCGATTCATTTTGGTCGCCAAATTTGGCAATAAATCGCCAAGTTGGTGATAAACTTGGCGGTATTTGGCGATAGAACAGGGTCCCCTCTATGGTAACCCCTTATAGGTATGAAGATGCATTAAATGCTGTTCAATAAACAATGGGCGCCATTTTTTCTCCCGTATAAAACTAAAATTAATTAATTAAAATTTAATTAATGAATTAATATTTGAAAAACTGTATTAACATCAAGTGTCATCCACTACAAGTTAAAAAAAAATTATTTGAACTTGAGGGGATGAATAATAAGTATTTTATTAACGATAGGGAGAGTGTGAACTAATAGTAGGAATTGAAAAAGTGCCGACTCGGTGCACAGGCGCAGATAGATGACGAAATAAGTATTAATTTCAGCAACAAAACTAAATGAAGATTAGAGATGAACTCAATTTGAAAATTTTATCTGGCTGCTTTTTAGGAGATTTTAATTTCATTTTTCTGTAAGAGCTTTTTTTGCTGTTGTTGTTGTTGTTCAGAATACGATAGTTTTATTTTAACCGCTATGTATTCTTATTTTGTATTTGCTGTAAAATTTAGCCCTATCAAAAACTTGCCTGTATAAAAGCTGTAGATAAGAAGATTTATAATAAATTTAAGCGGATTTGATAGCTTGTGAATTGACGAAGTTATGATTTTTTTCTTCTTCAATCACCCTCCCCTTTTTCTTTTCGTTTTTAATTTTTTGCGGTAAAAGTTGGTCCTGTGAAAAACTTGTCAACATATAAGTTGTATATAATATTAATAAGATTTATAATAAAGTTAAATGGATTTGATATCTTAAGAAGTGACGAAGTTATGAATTTTCCCCCCCTAAAACCCTATTTTTATCCTTCCCATTTCCACCACCCGTTGCCCGGTTTTGCCCATTTACAATCCCCGCCGAGATATTAGCCATATGATTGTTTTTGGTGAGTTTGAAGATGATTCGTGCGTCATTGCGACTTTTATCATGCGGACAAAATTTAGTACATGCATACATATAAACTTTTGAGGTGGGGGTGGCTCTGGGTTCTTGGGATCATATAATAAAAAGTTATAAAGTAATTTTTCAAAAGTCACATCATGGTAACGACTGCAATAGGTAGTATTTCTTACGAAATCTACCTAAAAACAGGCATGCTTAAACGGTACTGGAGAAGTTACTTGAGGCTTCAATATAGTATGAATTAAAGTTGAAACTTCACGAATAGAAATAATTTCTTTTAACAGTGTATAAAACATGTTTCAAATCGAAATAGTTGAGGTAAAACACAAGGTTAAACGTCATATGAATATGCTGATTGCAACAAGATTCATCTGTAATATATCTGATTAATAATGAAACAATACGCAAATATTTTTACAAATCTTTATTCTGCTCTTTCTAATTTTGCGCCCTTAGGATGCGTGCGCCTGGAGCAGTCTGCTCCAATTGCTCCACGGTAGCTACGCCCCTGTCAGGCATGAAAAACACCTTATTTCAATGCTTAAATATCATATTTTACTTTTTAGTGCCAATAATTACGCGCATCATAAACGTAGAAAATGAATTTACAATAGAAGGAAATTTAATAACCGATTCAGAATGTCTATAATTAAATGTTTGATTAAAATCACAAACAGAAAAAATGCTTACATACAATTTAAAAAAATAAATATACCAATTTGACAGTTAAAGATCAGTCTCTTACAAATATAACATAAAACTATTTAACTCATAATATACAAATCTGGAATAAAATATTTAAATTAAATAAGACTTACATTCCATTACGTTCCATTAATATCCGTGTATCCTAAAATGGTCATTTCCTTATCTTATCTTAAAGTGTTGTAGACGTGGTGATGTTCTGAAAACAGTGAATAATTTCCCGCGTCTTCTCATATTTATTTTATTTTATTTATTTATTTATTTTTTTTTTGAATGCGCAGTAATTTTCTGAAAGTATCGTTAATTAAAATTTTGTATTTAAAGAAATGTCCAATGTATTTAATCTTTTCTTTTTATCCGTACCAAATAATTCAAGTTAAAATATATTGTAAAGTTCCTTTTTTCTAAATAATTATAATAATAATATTCATAATTAGAGTTTATTAGATAAAACATTGTTTAAATTTTTAAAAGGTGTAAAAATAAATTTAATGGTAATAACGACCCCCCCCCCTTTTTTTTTCTTTTTTTTTAAGTAAAGTTTGTTTTCCACATTTCTTTTATTTTCGGAAAATGCTAATTTTTATTTAAAAAGTCTGAAAGAAGTAGAATTTACGACTTGAATACAAATTATAAAAATATTCTAAAGCAAGAAATGCATAGATGACTAAACTCTGAAGACTCTTTCTACGTGCTCATTAAAAGGTGCAGATTTAACTATAATAGAAAATTTTTAGTTTGAAACCACAGAAGTGTTTCGAATAATCCTGGTCGGTAAAAAAAGAAAGAAATAAATAAATTTCCTCCCAGCAAACTAAATATGTAAAGTGTATAAATTTAATATTCCTAATTCTAAATATATTATCCAAATGCTAGATAAAAGTGAAATCATGAAAAAGTAGACATTCACTGTCTTAGATATCAAATTGATAAAATATAGCCTGAAAATTTAGTTTATTAATGCTTGTATCGTGTACTTTATTTATTATGCCCCCCCCCCCTCCCCTTTAGTGACAGAATTTACCATTTGCTATCCACTAATATATTTTCATTCCTTATGCCGCTGTAACTCGTGACTGTTTAAAATATTTCTCTTCATTTTCAAAGATTTTTGAAGTTCATATTTTTGTCACACTGTGACTTACAATATGGTGGTTTTTTTGTCACATATATGACGTGACGTACGTTACATAGCAGTGACATAACAGTGACGTCACAATTTTTTTTTAATTGCCAGAAAAATATAATTTTACAGTAAATAACATGTTTTAAAGAATTTTCGTAATTTTTTAAAGTTTTCTAAGAAGTTCACATCTCAGTCACAATGTGACATCACTGAGTGGTGGCATTTTGGTCACAGATGTGACGTGACCACAGTGACTTACAGTGACGTCACAACGACGTCACCGTGACCATGCATGCTATGAGGGTTCTTGGATTGTATAGCCACAGAGTTTAGTTTAGTTTAGTTTGTAAAAAGAAATAAAAGTAAATAAACATTTATTATCAAATAAACAACAATAGTCGGGTTACCATCAACCTTTTCTGAAAAAAAAAATATATATCTGTTTGATTAAAATTTAAGTTGCCATCATTAGAAAAATGTATATAAAATTAGAAAAAAATTAATATTTCGAAAACTAATTTGAATTTAAAAATTCTAAAACCATTTTTGAAATCTGCGGATCAATATTGATTTTTGGTGTTAATTTCATTGCAAAGTATTCCATATTTTAGGAGAAATCGCCGTGAAACATAATCAGTTGTTTAATCAGTCGATTCATACTTCCGTTTCATACTTCCGTTTCATAAATTCGTTTCATTAGGATTTCATATATATAGGGTAGCTATATTATGCCAGTTCCACTACACCCAAATCGGCTATCTAATATTTCATATGCCTTCATTTGTTTGTAACATTAATATGGACACTTAAAATTAAATATAGTTTATAATAGCTCTATGTTTTATCAGACATTATTCATTTTTATTTTTTCAAAGTAGCACGTAATTCAATTGCAACTTTTTTTTCCAGTTTTTATGAGAAAATGGCAACAAAAAAATATAGTAAAGTACTATTTTCCCTTTACTTTTTACAGAATTGGAGTGCTTCAGTTGGCAACATTACAGAAATGATTTTAAAAACTACAATAATAATAATAATAATAATATCTCAAAAATAAATTGAGAGGCAGTTTCCAAACAAACTACATTTAATTTTTTTTTTTTTTTTCGTAAAAGATGGTGTAAAAATTGAAACTGTGCGGTGCTTGGAAATTGCAGTAGAGATTATCTGTATTTAACAGTACAATGCTAAATCTGCTTCGTTTTACGGCTGGCTTATGTAATGGAACGTTATTTTTTAGACGACACTTTAATTGTTGCCCGAAAGAAATAGCTTATCGGGGGCTAATAAATCAGTTTCTAGAAGCTGCAAATGTACGAATCTAAAATTACAGCTCATTCTGCCAAGTAATTTTAGCGTTATTCTTAAAGGGTCTTAAAATTGAAAAAATAAATACTATTTTCAGCTTTAATTACTATATTCGCTATATTTTTTACTATATTCGGGCTTTTAAATTTAATTATTATTTTGCATCTTACTCGTTATATATAAATTCTATACCTCAAATACAGGGCTGCATAAAAGTATTCACGTACCGTTCTCCTTATTAGAGGAAATTGCTGAAGGTAAATTTTCAACTGAAGTATATGTGTCTCTTAAGTGAACTAAATTTTGGCATGCATGTAGTTAATGGAATTAAATCTATAATAAATCGAATATAGGGCTGTTAAAAAATTTCGCATAATTTTCCGATTGTGGATGGGAACAGCTGAAATTGGGTTTTAAAATGTATTATGCGTTTCCATATGGTGGAATTAGACGTAATATTTTAATTTTTTAAACGGTGCAGTTTTGTTACATTATTCTGAATGTGTTGGAAAATGTTTCATAATCTATGCTTGACGCATGATTTTTAGGTAGATTTCGTAAGAAATACTACCTATTGCAGTCGTTACCATGGTGCGACTTTTGAAAAATTTCTTCATAACTTTTCATTATAGGACCCCAGGAACCCAAAACCACCCCCAACTAAAAAGTTTATATATATATATATATATATATATACAGGGTGATTCATAAAAGATGGGCAGAACTTTAAGGGGTTATAGTACACTTAAAGACAAATAATATTAAATAGGAGACTAAGGGTCCCAGACGTATTCCCAAGGAGATAGGGGGCATTAAAGTTTAGGGTCCGAAATTTCAAATGATTATAAAACATGGAAAAATTGGTCGATTCGTTTGCGGTTTTTGCAAAAAATTTTCTTTATGCCAGTATTTTCTTGAAATAAAATTTTAAAGTTCAATTTCAAAAAATGCCGATAGGGGGCGCTTTAGACTTTGGAGTAACAAACAACTATTTTTTAACGTTATTTTTTGTATTTCTTTAAATGATTTCGAAAGCTTAGACTTAAACTTAAATTTTGATCTAAAAATCTGAGTCCTAACGAGTAGTTAAGTAGCATAAACTGAAATTTGAAATTTGAAACCCTTCTCCCCCCAGAACAAAAATCAGTTATTCCCGATCTTTGTCTCGTAGATTAGGCTCTAACTACTGCCGCGTTTTGCTAAAATTATTCTTTATGTCAGTATTTTCTTGAAAATAAATTTTAAAGAAAATTTTCAAAAAATTCCGATAGAGGGCGCTTTAGACTTTGGAGTAACGAACAACTATTTTATACCGTTATTTTTTGTGTCTCATTAAATGCTTTCTAAAGCTTAGACTTAAACTTAAATTTTCAGCTCAAAATCTGAATCGCTGAGCGTGGTTCATTAGCGAAGAGAGGGGGTTCAAATTTCAACTTCTGAACATAGTTCAGTTTGCACTACTTAACCATGCCCAACGATTCTGTGCTGTGATACGAGACAAAAATACAACTTTCGTCAAGGACTGCATAGTCGGAATTCACTCATAAAGGCACTGGCACAGTTGGAAACGTCGCTCATGCAAACGTTAAAGCTCCATTCCTGACGCTAGTCACCGGGTGAAGAAGGAAACAGAAAGTATGCAAATGTCAAATGGGGAAGAAGAAGAACACGTATGCAAAATTTCGACACGATTCAGGCATAAAAACCACTGAACGGTGAGTCAAGTGTAAGTCGCTGTAGTAATGAATCGGAAGATGGTGCCCTTCACGAATAAGGAAAAGGCTGAGATGCATTTAATTTACGGAGCGGCAGATGGAAATGGTGCAGAGGCACAACGAATGTACGGAGAGCGATTTCCCAACAGGCGGTTGCCTAACCGCAAAACTTTCGAGCGCTTGCACAGACAGTTGTGTGAGACGGGATCATTTCTCACTTCCCGGTCGAATGCAGGTCGTGCAAAAAAGGACGAATCAGTAGTTGTTGCAGAAGCCATTCTGGATGTAGTAGCGGCGCAGCCAAGTACAAGTACACGAACAGTGGCTAGGCAGGTGGATACCTCACAGTCCATGACTTGGAGGGTACTGAAGGATGAACATTTGCTCCCGTTTCATGTGCAACGAGTCCAGAAACTGTCTCCAGGGGATTATCCAAATCGTATTGAATTCGCCCGCTGGTTTCTGCAGCAGAACGCGCTAAATCCACATTTTGGACGAACTGTGCTTTTCACCGATGAATGTACCTTCACACGTGAAGGTACATTTAACACACACAATGCACATGTATGGGCGGATGTCAATCCACATGCTACGTATCCACATGCTCATCAGAGACGCTTTTCCATCAATGTTTGGACAGGAATCCTCGGAGACCACCTAATCGGACCGTACCTTCTTCCTGAACGCCTCAACGGTAAAACATACCTCACATTTCTGCAACATGTGCTGCCAGACCTGTTAAACGTTGTTCCTCCACGCATCCGGCGGGTCATGTGGTTCCAGCACGATGGAGCGCCAGCCCATTACGTACGAGACGTCCGCAACTATCTGGACATCACATTTCCGAACAGATGGATTGGTCGAGGTGGTCCTGTTGCTTGGCCTGCTCGCTCGCCAGATCTTTCACCCCTCGATTTCTTTTTTTGGGGACGATTGAAGGCTCTTATGTATGAGACACCCATTGAATCCCCCGAGGAACTGGTCGCCAGACTTTCCGCCGCTGTAGGGGAAGTGCTCGAAAAGCCTGATGTTTTCGCGAATGTTCGCCGTTCCATTCTTCGCCGTTGTTCTGCGTGCATAACCTCTGGTGGTCACAATTTTGAACATTTGTTGTAATTACATGTTAATAAATATGCTTTGGTAACATAATCCTAGTTTGTGTCTTTTTACCTCGTATCACAGCACACAATGTGTGGACATGGTAAACTGAACTGTGCTCAGGAGTAGAAATTTCAAACCCCTCTCCCCAGAAACTTAACCACGTCTAACGATTCAGATTTTGGGCTGAAAATTTAAGTCTAAGCTTTAGAAAGCATTTAATGAGACACAAAAAATAACGGTATAAAATAGTTGTTCGTTACTCCAAAGTCTAAAGCGCCCTCTATCGGAATTTTTTGAAAATTTTCTTTAAAATTTATTTTCAAGAAAATACTGACATAAAGAATAATTTTAGCAAAACGCGGCAGTAGTTAGAGCCTAATCTACGACACAAAGATCGGGAATAACTGATTTTTGTTCTGGGGGGAGAAGGGTTTCAAATTTCAAATTTCAGTTTACGCTACTTAACTACTCGTTAGGACTCAGATTTTTAGATCAAAATTTAAGTTTAAGTCTAAGCTTTCGAAATCATTTAAAGAAATACAAAAAATAACGTTAAAAAATAGTTGTTTGTTACTCCAAAGTCTAAAGCGCCCCCTATCGGCATTTTTTGAAATTGAACTTTAAAATTTTATTTCAAGAAAATACTGGCATAAAGAAAATTTTTTGCAAAAACCGCAAACGAATCGACCAATTTTTCCATGTTTTATAATCATTTGAAATTTCGGACCCTAAACTTTAATGCTCCCTATCTCCTTGGGAATACGTCTGGGACCCTTAGTCTCCTATTTAATATTATTTGTCTTTAAGTGTACTATAACCCCTTAAAGTTCTGCCCATCTTTTATGAATCACCCTGTATATATATATGTATGTATGTATGTACTAAATTTTGTCCGCACGATAAAAGTCGCAATTATGCACGAATCATCTTCAAACTCGCCAACAACTTTGATATGGCTAATATCTCGGCGGGGATTGAAAATGGGCGAAATCGGCCCAAGAGGGTGGAAATGGAGAGGGTTCAAAATTTTGAATACTGTCTTAACATGATTCTGATAAAACCAGCTCTTACACAACAATGGCAGGAAAAAAATAAAAGTTTTTCGTTATAGCAGTTGCCAACAATTAAGAAAAATCAAATAATAAAATTCTCACCACAACAATTACTTTTCTTTGGCAAAATTTTCACGTGTAAAATTAAATAGTTTGACAAATTGAAAACAAATTGAATATTACGTCATAAGTTTCCTAGAGCAAGATTTCAGCATGAAAACTCAAAATAAATAGTTTGACGAATTAAAAAAATATGTATATTGCGTCATACTGGAAATATAATGGACCTCAGCAGGTGAATATGTAACGCCATGTAAGTTTGAAGAAACGTATTAAAACATGATAAAAACCCGACTATGGAAATATTAACATATTTTAACACTTTAAGGTTCTCTGATTTTTTGTAGCCATTTTTTTAAACCTATTCCATATATATGTGTGTGTGTATTCGTGTATATTACAATTTTCACAAAAAGTTTAGCTCCCTACAGTTCGCTCTTTGTGAAGAAACTGGGTTTTATCTCTAATCTTGATTTAAGTTTTGTTGGAGAATTTAGTACTTAACATCGAAATCTACCTCCGCCTGTAGACCCGAGCCGGCAGGGATTTTTTTCTTACTTGCTTTATTTCAAACTAAAAACTGACCTAATGTTTTTTTTTTTTTTTTTTTTTTTAAGTTATTTGGTGTTATGCAATTGTGTTTAGTGATATATAGATGTAAGTATTAACATAGAAGAAACCATACTTGTTGCGTTTGTAGAGTTATATTTTTAATCATTTGGAAAAATGGTTATTGTCCTCTCTCAGGGTAGAAAATCAAAAACATATCTGACGCGTTTTATTGGTTGAATCCGCATTTTATTCGTTTTCGGATTAGTCTATGCAGTAATCTGTATTTTCCCTTTACTTTCAACAGAGATGGATACTTCTGTTGCCACTATGACAAAAAAGTAATAAAAACTACAAAAATTAATAACTCAGAAACAAATTGAGATACAGCTTTCAAACAAATTGTATTTAAAAGTAAATTTTTTTCTCTATACGACGGTGTAAAAAGTAACATTGTGGGATGTTTAGAAGTTTAAGAATGAAATTTCATTTAAAATGGGTCATCAGATTTCCAAGAAATCTGACGATGGAAAAGCCTTTTCCCGAACAGCCAATGAAATGCTTGGATAATACGTAAGTTTCAGGTGGATAATACGTAAGTTTCAGGTGGATAATACGTAAGTTTCAGGAAATCTTGCAATTTTTACGTGTAATAACACTATTAATGTTTAATTCATGGCGTACGTAATGTATGATCAACTCCGTGCAATTTTTTAGGTAGATTTCGTAAGAAATACTACCTATTGCAGTCGTTACCATGGTGCGACTTTTGAAAAATTCCTTCATAACTTTTCATTATAGGACCCCAGGAACCCAAAACCACCCCAACCTAAAAAGTTTATATATATATGTATGTATGTATGTACTAAATTTTGTCCGCACGATAAAAGTCGCAATTATGCACGAATCATCTTCAAACTCGCCAACAACTTTGATATGGCTAATATCTCGGCGGGGATTGAAAATGGGCGAAATCGGCCCAAGAGGGTGGAAATGGGGAGGGTTCAAAATTTTGAATACTGTCTTAACATGATTCTGATAAAACCAGCTTTTACACAACAATGGCAGGAAAAAAAAAAATCCCTGCCAGCTCGGGCCTACAGGCGGAGGTAGATTTCGATGTTAAGTACTAAATTCTCCAACAAAACTTAAATCAAGATTAGAGATAAAACCCAGTTTCTTCACAAAGAGCGAGCTGTAGGGAGCTAAAGTTTTTGTGAAAATTGTAATATACACGAATACACACACACATATATATGGAATAGGTTTAAAAAATGGCTACAAAAAATTCAGAGAACCTTAAAGTGTTAAAATATGTTAATATTTCCATAGTCGGGTTTTTATCATGTTTTAATACGTTTATTCAAACTCACATGGCGTTACATATTCACCTGCTGAGATCCATTATATTTCCAATATGACGCAATATACATATTTTTTTAATTCGTCAAACTATTTATTTTGAGTTTTCATGCTGAAATCTTGCTCTAGGAAACTTATGACGTAATATTCAATTTGTTTTCAATTTGTCAAACTATTTAATTTTACACGTGAAAATTTTGCAAAAGAAAAGTAATTGTTGTGGTGAGAATTTTATTATTTGTTTTTTTTTAATTGTTGGCAACTGCTATAACGAAAAACTTTTATTTTTTTCCTGCCATTGTTGTGTAAGAGCTTGTTTTATCAGAATCATGTTAAGACAGTATTCAAAATTTTGAACCCTCCCCATTTCCACCCTCTTGGGCCGATTTCGCCCATTTTCAATCCCCGCCGAGATATTAGCCATCTCAAAGTTGTTGGCGAGTTTGAAGATGATTCGTGCATAATTGCGACTTTTATCGTGCGGACAAAATTTAGTACATACATACATACATATATATATATATATAAACTTTTTAGATGGGGGTGGTTTTGGGTTCCTGGGGTCCTATAATGAAAAGTTATGAAGGAATTTTTCAAAAGTCGCACCATGGTAAAGACTGCAATAGGTAGTATTTCTTACGAAATCTACCTAATAAAAGTTTTTCGTTATAGCAGTTGCCAACAATTAAAAAAAAAAACAAATAATAAAATTCTCACCACAACAATTACTTTTCTTTTGCAAAATTTTCACGTGTAAAATTAAATAGTTTGACAAATTGAAAACAAATTGAATATTACGTCATAAGTTTCCTAGAGCAAGATTTCAGCATGAAAACTCAAAATAAATAGTTTGACGAATTAAAAAAATATGTATATTGCGTCATATTGGAAATATAATGGACCTCAGCAGGTGAATATGTAACGCCATGTAAGTTTGAAGAAACGTATTAAAACATGATAAAAACCCGACTATGGAAATATTAACATATTTTAACACTTTAAGGTTCTCTGAATTTTTTGTAGCCATTTTTTAAACCTATTCCATATATATGTGTGTGTGTATTCGTGTATATTACAATTTTCACAAAAAGTTTAGCTCCTTACAGCTCGCTCTTCGTGAAGAAACTGGGTTTTATCTCTAATCTTGATTTAAGTTTTGTTGGAGAATTTAGTACTTAACATCGAAATCTACCTCCGCCTGTAGGCCCGAGCCGGCAGGGATTTTTATGTCTTAAATTTTAGTCTTTGAAAAAATCATTTTCCAAATAATCGTTGTAATTTGTTAAATTGCTTTTTTTTTTTTGTTATTGTTAAGCAATTCTCGAAGCACCACCTTTTATTTTCGCCTTACTTCAACTAGTTTGAAAAAGCGAATCAATTATTTTTCATAGCAGAAACTCTATAAATCCAATTAACTTTTTTCATTTTTTTTTTTATTATTTATTGCATTACTAGCAGGCTACGCCCACTACGCTGGTCTGTTTATCGAAACGAACCTTGAATCAAACAAAAAGTATCAGTGAATTTGACATTGTGATTTAAAACAATATGGAACCTTACCTGGAATGTTCTTTCGCACTGCGGAAACGATATGAACGCCATTGTGCTATTATATTTTCTATTGTGCAGACAAATTTTCCGCTATTAAGGTCTTAACCCTTTTAGTTGGTCAACCACAGTAGGATTTGGTAAAGAATGATAGTACAATATGTAATATAATAAAATAAACCCTGAAAAATTATTTAACTATAATGCAAACAAACAAACTGACAAAACCCATCCAGTAAAACTTTTTTTAAAGACTGATCTTTCATATTTGGGTCCATTTGATTATAGAACTTTCCCCCATAATTGTATAACTAAGCAACGTAGAATTATATGCAATAAACTAAACCCCCCCCAAACATTGTCTAATCAACAAAGCAAGTATTATCAATATCCGCCATTTAGAACTTTTTGAAAAGTCAAATCTTTCATAATCGGTTTCACATGATTATGGAACTTTCCGTCATTACTTTATGACTAAGCAACGTAGAACAATATGCAAAATACTAAAACCATGTCTGAATAGGTATCTAACTAAAAATGGAATTCCTATCAAAATCCGTTCTGTAGAACTTTTTAAAAATGCTAAACTTTCATAATCGAGTTCAACTGATTATAGAACTTTCCACCACACCTCAATTATTAAGCAATTCAGAAGTGTATAGTATATACTATAACCCTGCCTGAAAAATTATCTAACTAACAGTGCAAATTCAATCGAAATCCAATCGGCTGAATCTTTTAAAGAGGCTAATCTTTCATAATCGAGTTCGTGTGATTATATAACTTTAAAACATAATTATATGTATAAGCAACGTGCAACGATATGTTATATGCAAAGATCTTCCCTGGAAAATTATCTAACTATCATTTCGATTCTCATCAAAATCCAGTCAGGTGAGCTCAAGTTATATACAGCCGGGACGAATTTCCCATTTGATTTTACTCTCGTATATATAGTAGAAGCAGAAGTAAATAGATCGATAAGAATATTGAATCTTAAAATTTATGAAACTGTAAGTTATTTCTCGTTGTCTCTGCTGAACAATTTTAAAGACTTTTCACTCGGCAAGTATTGAGATTTACGATCATGTCTACAACAGATGTATTTCATTTTGTACCAAAACATTCTCGGTAAAATGAGCCAATTTGGTGTGGGTTCGGATACTATAAAATACTTTTTTTTCAAAATCGTTATTTAAAATACGCACATGAAATTCTATGTGTCTCTTAGCATTGCAGTAAACATTTCCATTTTTTAATCAGCGAAAAATGAAGTTCTAACTTAATTTTACTTAATAATAAAAAATACTTTCAATAAAAAAAAATAGTAAAAATTTTTTGCGTGGTTAAGATTAAATAATAATTAAAGCCAAAAGAAATTCTGGTTCAATAAATAGCAAGCCACATTGTTTGGCACAGTTTGCAAAAAGAATTTGGTACTTTTCCACTATTGGCACCTTGGCGTTTTTTTAAATAGCTTGGCGCAATTCGAGCATCAAAAAGTGAGATTTTTAGCCAATTGATATAAACAGTTAATAAAACAAACTTGATGAATTTTTTTGTTTTTTTTTATATATGTATATTATTAATGTTTTTTACATACAAATTATGGTACTACTTAGTTATCCCATCGACCAAAAATCTATCGCCAAACTATAAGATAAAATGTCAATAATGATTGATCGTAAATGTCACATACACTTGACTTTAAGCACGTTACACGTGTTTGCGTCATCAAGTGATTTTTATTACGAAGTTTTAGTTGTATTTTTATTAATTTTATGCTAATTTATTTGTTCTTTCGTTATTTAAAATAATATTATGTCAATTTGTATAATTTGGCAATTTATATAATTTAGCGAAATTGTTCGACGGGATAACTAAGTAGTACTCAAATTACTTCTGTTTCTATATAAAATTAGATAAATAGCATCTTTATGTTAAATACATTATATAAACGTAGAAAAAATGCTTGTGTATATGAAATGAAACAGCGAATTGGTTGTCAGAAAATATGTTGCCAAATTTCCTTCTCCGCCAATGCTATTTTCTCTATTACGCCAAGATCCCTATACTGGAAAAGAACCAAAATATGTTTGCACATTTAGAATTGAAATAAGTGGCGCAATAGCATACATTTTGGTATGGTGTTGTTATAACGTAAAAGTAGCAAAAGGTCTCCAAAAAACTTTCTCCCAAATTTCGCCAATTCACTGTAAATTCGGTTATAGAATTGATCCGCTTTAAAAACACAGAATCAATTTTAAACTTTTCCTATGTTAATTGTGCGCCAAACCACGCTTGATAACATACGCCAATTGTCTGTAGATTCAATTATGTAACTTATCGGTACCAAATATGCCAATTGTCTGTGGACTCGATTGCGTAATTTATCTCCTTATTTAAGGCATACTTTACAAACTTCATCTACTTTCCAGTTTTCCTGATTTTAAGATCAATGGGTACTGTTAGATGTTAAAAAGCTTGGCACAATTCGGGCTTCAGAAAGTGAGATTTGTGACCAAATGATATGAACAGCTGTGAAAACAAATAAAATGAACTTTTATGCTTTTTAAAATATGTATTCCTATATATAAACTTTTTATTTATGAATATTAATATTTTTGTTATTTACATACAATTTACTTCTGTTTTTATATAAAAAGAGATAAATGTCTTCTTTATAGTAAATAAATTCTATAATTATTGAACAGAAAATATGCATGAAAACTTTCCTTTTCTCGCCAAGCCCATTTCTTCCACCACGCAACTATATTGGAAAATTACAGAATTTACCACATTGCTCTATGACTAAACAGTGTCGAACGATATATTATATACTAAAACTATCTCTGAAAAATTGCCAAACTAACAATGGAAATTCTATCAAAAACCGTTTATTATAACTTTTTTAAAAGGCTAAATTGTGATAATTGAGTTCACCAGATTACAGAATTTTTCCCAAAACTGTATGGTTAAGCAACGTAGAAGGACATGGTTTATACTGAAACTTTACCTTGAAAATTATCTAATTAACAGTCCAAGTTCCATCGAAATACATTTGGCAGAATCTTTTAAAAAGGCTAATTTTTCATTATCAGGTTCATCTCATTAAAGAACTTTAAACCATAATTCGATTCCAAGCAACGTAGAACGACGTGTTATGTACTAAAACCTTCCACGAAAAATTATCTATCTAACAGTGTAAGTTCAGCAAAACCCGAGTTCTAAGGAGCCGGAATGAAATTTCCATTTGAATAATAATGTATATAGATGTATAAGTAGAATTAGATTTTTCAAAAAATGCAGTCGTCTACTTGAAAAATAACCAATATTGTGAATGTCGCTCAAACCGATGCCACGCTTATGCATTTTTTGCTTTAAATTAAATTGTTTGGTGATAAAATGAAATCGTAAATAAACAGACAATATGTAACTCACAAGTACGTCATTTTTATAATTACATCTGCTAGTTTCTTCTGAAAAATCATATGATGGATGAGTTAAATAAAATAAAAAGTAAATAAAAAAAATCAAAAACAAAAACAAAATTGTCACTCAGATATTATTTTATCAGATTTGCTGATGCATTTTTCTTAACCTGACGCAAGCGATAAATTGCCAAATATAGTTTAAAACTGCAATATTTCATATTGAATAAATTTTTAAGCATTAGAAGCATTACTTTTCATCTTTAAATTCGATATTGTCGTTTTATAATATTACCACTCGTCAAAACTGTTTTTTCTTTTCTCTTTCTTTTTTTTTCTTTTAAATAAAATTAATAAAAGTTTTCTTCCGAGATGTACAGCCGTTTCAATTCATTTATCAATTAAATTTATCGATAAAATAATAGTAACCCTTTCTCCCAAAATAACAGAACTTTCCGTCATAATTCTATAACTAATCTACGTAGAACTATGTGTTATAGCTTAAAACCTTCCCTGAAACGATACCTATCTAACAGTATAAGTTCCGTCAAAATCCATGCAGTAGAACTCGAAATCTAGATGTTCGGAACGAAATTTCCGTTTGGATTTTATATATACGAGGTGGAACCCGTCGAATTTAGACGAAAGAAAATGTTTACAAAGGAAATGTTGCATCAAATTTATAATACATAGAAAACAATAATTACAATAAAAATCCATCTTACACTTGTTAATTTAACTCTCCAAAGACATATTTTAACCTAAGATTAACAAAATACTTTTTCATAAACTTCAACTGTTAAAATTATTGAAAAATTAAACTTCATTCATATACGTAATCAGTAACATATAATCAAGATAAGTAATTTTGATTAAGTTATCAAATGATGCTTGGTATTACGGAATGAAAAAATCAGCAAAAATGATTTCACCTTGACATAATCATAGAATTTTTCCCCTTTTAAATCTAAACTAATCAAGACATTTTCAACGTTTCAGATCAATATTAACCATTTAAAAACATTTTAACGCGCAATAGGTTATTAATATATATATTTTCAAGCTTGAAGTCATGTTTGTCAACGATTACAACTTCCCATGTTAAAATTCCCACTCGTGATTTGAGGTCTTAGTATAATCGCTGTACCTGCGCGTAAAAATTCCAGAAATTTATAACTTTAAGACGTATTCACGGGGAAATATCTTGTTTTATCAAATAAAATTATTGTTTCTTTTAAATCTGACATCATTTTCAGTCGCTGAAATATTTTGCCTATTGTCTCAAACACAGTATCAGCGAAATGAAAAAATAGTGAAATATAACAGCATCATCAGGGAAATTGTGTCTTTTTTAAAGCGTAACGTCATTTTCTGTTCAAAATTTAAAAAAAATATATTTTTAATTGTAATGAGAAAATGGCATCAGTAAGAATATAATCAATAAAGATAACTAAACCACTTTTAATAGAAATGAAGTACTTCAGTTGCCACAATTAGAAAATTGGTATTAAAAAACTATAAAAAATTAATATCTCAAAAATAAATTGAGATACAGCTTTCAAACAAATTGCATTTAAAAGTGCATTTTTTCTGTATACGACGGTGTAAACATTTAAAACGTGAGATGTTTAGAAGTTTAAAAATTTGCAGTAGCGAAAATTGCAAAACCAAAATTTTATTTCAAATTTCAAAGTTTTGCCATTCGCAGAATGACGTATGCGTTACGCACAGATATATTTGTCCTTTATAATATAGATAATAGACGGCATTGTTACTTTGTATAGACAAAAGTTTGTATCCTACGTAAATATTCCTCAATATTTTGGTAAAATAAAATGTGATTGATAATGTGAAGTAAATAAAACGATAAAAAAAAAGTAAGCTGGGGAGCGTGTTTTGATGCATACACCCTAAAAACAACAGTTTCAAAACTGAGTAAAAAATACTCAAATCTGAGTGTGTCCCATAGTCAAAATGGCTCCGAAACAAAATTACTTAAGTTTGAAACATGCATATACTCATTTCTGAAAACATGGGCCTACTCAAATATGAGGACATAACGCTTTATTGAGGATGTTTATTGAGGATGTTTATTCATGATTATACATGATGTTTGTATTTATATATTATTGATGGTTGTCAAATCCGACCTGCAAAGTCTTTCCTTTACGAATTCATCCATTCTTCGATTTCGAAGGTTGAAGAATAAAATGTCCGCTTTCGCGATTATATTACGACGGCTTTTAAGTGTTCTTCCGCGAACATGATAAAAATGTAGTTCGCCACATTTCGTGTTATAAATTATTACTGAAAGGAGCGTTTCGTTCGAAATCATAACAAATGATATAATATGAATAAGTTCAACTACCCTGGTAAAATGTACTACGTTTAACGAATGAAAAGTAATTTTGTTTGAAACTGAAAATTTCTGGTATTTCAGAATTGAAGGAATTGGGTCGTCATAATTGAAACAAAAAGCTTCATAACAAAATGAAAACATAGATTTACTCAGATTTGAAAGTGTCATTTTTCTCAATGTAATATCTTAAAATGTATATGCTTTTAAAACAGAATTTTTGGAGGGATAAAAGCTATAAGTATGTTTTTTCCTTTAATATATTTTACTAGATGCAGACTTAATATTTATAGCAGGCTTCAAACTGTCAGTCAATTGTAGAGCAGAAAACTAGACTGATAGCTTAGGCTCAGGATTACAAAAAAAAAAAATAAATAAATAAAAAATAAAATGCATCTAGATTAAAAAATTAATTATATTTCAGATTGTAATAATAACACTGAAAGTAAATAAATATTTAAAGCATTTTTATATTTTTAATACAAAGTTGTATTTAGCTAATACAAAATTTTGAAAATTTCAAAAGTCTAACCACGTAAAAAAATATCATTTTTAACAATAAGAAGAAAATTTTAGATTTATCTTTTTGCAGACCAAAATACGTCATTTTGAAAAAAAATGACTTCAGAGTTTCAGAAACGTCGTTTTAGCTCTGAGCGGGTATCTATATTATAAAGGACAAACATATCTGTGCGTAACGCATACGTCATTCTGCCAATGGCAACACTTTGAAATTTGAAATAAAATTTGGTTTTGCAATTTTCTCTACTGCAAATTTTTAAACTTCTAGACATCGCACATTTTAAATTTTTACACCGTCGTATAAAGAAAAAAAAATGCTTTTTTAAATGCGATTTGTTTGAAAGCTGTATCTCAATTTAATTTTGAGATATTAATTTTTTTGTAGTTTTTAATACATTTTTTGTAATTGTGGCAGCTGAAGAACTCCATTTCTGTTAAAAGTCATGGAGGGTTGAAAGTGTTGAAAGTAAAGGGGAAATAATCACGCAGGAAATAAAATTGTACCTTTTTGTTGCCGTTTTCTGATAAAAACTGAAAAAATTTGAAATTAAAATACAAGCTTTTCAATTTTTAAACCGTCAAGTAGAGAAAAAAATCTACTTTCAAAGGCAATTTGTTTGAAAATTGTATCTTAATTGACTGAGTTATTATGGTTTTTAAAATAACTAGCAGCCCGTGGCGACCAGTTCGGTCTCCCTTAAATGTATGCTAGGCATTGTATCCTGTTACTTTTATTCATAATTTAATTTACTTGCTTAATTTTTTCGCCAAATTGGAAGATTCTGATAGAGAAATCGAGAACTCCCTACTTTTATGTTAGTCGTGCACAGGTGATAAATCACCAAACATTGTACCCGTCGCATTTTTTTTTCATGTTTCGTTAATTTAGGTTAAAATATAATCCCTTCACTCATTTTATTTAGAATGGATAACTTTAATTTAAAAATGAAATCTTTAAAATTCACGACTTTCACTTAAAAAAAAATTTCTTTAAAAAAAGAAAAAGAAAAGAAAAAGAATGAATAATACCATAATCCATTTAATTTCAACATCAGATCATTGTTTTAATTTACCCCTCGAAAAATAAAAAATGCTGCTGGTGAGTTAAAAAATGCTATTGGCGAGAATTGCGCCCAGCTAACATAAAAATACGAACTCTTTGCGATCAACTTTTATGTAGTTTTATTTGAAAAAAATATTTTGATTAAATCGGTTGCCAGAAAAAAATTTCTTTTCTCGCCATGGACTTTTTCTCTATTTCGCCAAGTACCTATACTGGAAAAGTACCTTCATTTATTTATTTATTTATTTATTGTATTTTAAATTAGATGAATCGGCACAGGTGTCATATACGCACTACGTTGGCGCGACTTTTTTCTGACACCAATATCATATACGCACCGGGGTACTTAACTGGCGCCAAAGTGTCGATATTTTGCTTGATATGGTAACCCGGATGTTGTTTATTTATTAATAAATTGTTTATTTACTTTTATTTTATTTTTTTAAATTATATAAATTGCTTTGGTCTATAGTTATTAATTAAACTTTTTATTTATTTATTGTAATTCCCTTTTTAATAATATTACACAATAACCAATAAGATGCGTTTCATTCGGGCGTTGCCATTAAACAATTAACAAATAATCGCGATTTCTGTGCCACGTACGATAGCGTAATATATGTATATAGATTTTCAAGCATAAATTATTTTTAAATTTATCTCTATCACGTGTAGCTCGATTACGAAAGATTAATCCGCTTGCCTTTAAAACAATGTAAAAAGTTCAGCATTTGTTTCCATCTAATGTTCCGTAACAAAATTAAAACTTCCTCTATAGAAAAATGAATAAAATAATGTAAATAAGAAACAAATTTAACAGACATGTGATTGAACCACACACTTAAGCACCGAAATGATCGGAAAAACTGACGTAAATTGCAAAATCTTGGTTAATAACTCCTGGCATGCGGTGACATGTGAAAGTATAGCTTTTAATAAATTTCAAAACTTTATTTGATTGCATAATTGATATTTTTCATATAAAAATTCTTTTTGATGTTAGTGGGCAATCTAAAATATATATTACATGTAAGCAATATAATTAGAGTTTAAAAAAAAATGGTTTTTACATGTATTCTGTAACCCGAGGAGCTCGGGTTGGATCCCCTAGTAATTCTAAAAGCCATAACTTCTATTTTAATGGGAATTTCAAGGAAACAATAATATCAAAACGTTCAGAAAAGATAGGCTTTTAACGTAGCAAAAACTAATTTTTTTTTAATTTTGAAGATTTGAGAGTCTTGTGTCCCGAAACAATTTCCCCCATTGTATTTTTTTGACGCAAATTTTAAAAGCATAACTACTTAAAAAGAATATTTTTTAACAATAAGAAGAAAATTATTGGTTCAGTATTTTCAGACTAAGATGAAATATATCTTTTGAAAATTTCATGAAAAAATATTGAGAAGTTTTTGAGGTTATTATCCGTGTTATACATAAAAAACTTAATTTTGAAAAAAAAAAATGACTTCAAAGTTTCGGAAACGCCGTTTTAGCTCTGAGTGAGTATCTATATTATAAAGGACAAACATATCTGTGCGTAACGCATACGTCATTTTGCGAATGGCAACACTTTGAGATTTGAAATAAAATTTTGTTTTGCAATTTTCTCTACTGCAAATTTTTAAACTTCTAAACATCGCACATTTTAAATCTTTACACCGTCGTATAAAGAAAAAAATGCTCTTTTAAATGCAATTTATTTGAAAGCTGTATTCCAATTTATTTTTGAGATATTAATTTTTTTGTAGTTTCTATTACCATTTTTCTTATTGTGGCAACAAAAGTACCTCCTTTCTATTGAAAGTCATTGAAAGTAAACGGAAAACAGTCGAAAATAGGAGATATTGTATCTTTTTTCTGCCATTTTCTCATAAAATCTGAAAAAAAAGTTGAAATTAAAATATGGGCTATGTCAAGAATATTGTCTTATATTCCGTGATAATGACGTCATATGCATACTTTTCTATAGACGAAGTTTAAGACCGGATTGTAAAAGTGAATTGCTTTAACGGACGCAAATGACGTCATTTTATAAAAAAGCGTGTAGTATTTTAATTCTTAAATCTGAATTATGTTTTGTAGAAGTGCGTCATTTTCACAATGCTTCACTTTTAAAAATAATGTAATCGAAATCACACACTGATAAAACGCAATGTTTTACAAAAATTTAGAGTGTCTTTATAAAAGAGAGGTGACATGTAAATAATAGCGATTTATATTACAGAAATTGATGATTTTCGCATGGATGGATTTGCTTCGCCGAGTTAGACAAGCAAACAAATAATTTGTGGTTTAAAATAATATCGTGTTCCTGAAGTTTTTGTCATAACTTTTCTCGAATAATAAAATTTTAATGCTATTCTTTAAGGCATTCTACTATAATTTTATCAAAGTAACGTAATTTACTTAATTTAATTTTTCCTAATTTTATATAATCTATATATTCAAAACACAAGTGTGTTTTTTAGTCATCTGCCCTGATCTTTCTGCTGAACAAATTTTACCAATTTTTTTTTTTTTTTTTTTTTTTTTTTTAACTGAAAGTTCTTCTTTTGTAGATGTGATCGCACTATCTGTTTTTTTTTTTAATATCCCCACTTTTATATTTTAATTTTAAAAGTATTTTATGAAATTTCTTCAAAATGATGAAAATTAGATAGCTTTCATTATTGCAGACAAGAGAGAAATAATGAGGTATTTTTAACTTTATTTTGAAAACACGCATGTTTCCTCATAAATTTTCTATATTGTTTTTCCTTCTGCATGTGTACTGTTACTAAGCTTCAGACACTAGGCGAAATGCTTGCTTAAGTGAATATGAAGTCATATTTAAAAGAAAACGATCATTTTCTTAGATAAAACTAAACATTTTAACACAAATGTGTCCAAAAAACATAAATTACGGGATTTTTACTCTCCGTAATTGAGATTAGAATCTCAAGTATAGAGTGCGTCTGTTCACATAAAAGATATTGCTGACAATCTTGACTTCAAGTTTTGAGTTAAAATGATTTTTAAATGATCAAACAAAATACAAAATTTTTAAAAATGATGAATATGAATATGAGAAGTACGTATGCAAATTTTGAGAAGGTGAAAATTGCTGTTTTCATTCCGGAAATCCAAGCATAAGAGCCTCGATAATCACATCCTAATAACTGACCTTTATTATATTTTACTGATTCAGTATCTATATTATAAAGAACAAACTTATCTGTGCGTAACGCTGACGTCATTTTGCGAATGGCAACACTTTACGATCAAATTTCGGTCTTTAAATTTTCACTACTGCAATTTTTTAATCTTCTGACCATCGTACATTTTCAATTTTCGTCGCATACAGAAAAAAATTTACTTTCAAATGCAATTTGATTAAAACTGTATTCATTGACTGATGTATTATAATTTCAAAAATAATTTTTTAGCATGATTTTTTAAAGTTTTTCTTGTCACGTGCCGGTTTGAATACATAATAATAATAAATATTTTGCACATAAAGCAAGAAACATTTTTCAGCATTTGTTTCTGACTATTTTTGCATAAAGAAATTAATACTTCCTTTCTAAACAAATAAAAGAATAATATAAAAAAAAAACACCAATCTAACATATTTGTGAAAGACAAATTAACAAAATTAATACTTCTTTTATAAAAAAATAAAAGAATAATATTGAAAAAACACAAATCTAACATATTTGTAATTGTGCAATTTAAATTTTTAGATCACTAAATAGGATTTTTTTTTCGAATGGAATTTGTTTGCAAAGTTCATCTCAGTTTACTGATTGTCTACGGTTTTTAAAGCAATTTTAAAGCATGAAATATTCTTTAATTTATCTATATCGCGTGGAGGTCGATTGCGAAAGATTAATCCGTTTTCCCTCAAAAAAAAAAAAAAAAAAAAAAAAATAATAATAATAATAATAATAAAGAGTTCATCATTTTCTTACGGCTAATATTCATTAAAAAAAACATTCTTATGAATAAATAAATAAAATAATGTAAATAAAACACAAATTTACCAGACATGTATAAGCTCTGAAATTATCAGAATATAAAAGGATGTCATAAGTAGCAAAATCTTGGAAAAAAGTTTTAGCATGCGGCTATTAAGAAAATATCGCTTTTGATAAATTAAAAAAAAAATATTGTATAATTTGTATTTTCCATATGAAAAATGCTTTTTTAATGTAAGTGGTCAATCTAAAAAAAATATTGCATATAAAAAAATTATTAGTTTTCAATTAAAAAAAAGGTTTCACCCATATTCTTTAACCCGGGAAGCCCGGGTACGATCCCCTAGTAATTCTAAAAGCCTTAACTTCTGTTCAAATGGGAATTTCAAGGAAACAACAATATCAAAATGTTCAGAAAAAATAGGCGTTTAACGTATCTAAAAATAAAAATGTTTAAAATTTTGAAGATTTGAGAGTCTTGAGTGCCGAAACAACTACCCTCATTTAACTTTTTTTGACGCAAATTTCAAAAGTATAACCACGTAAAAAAATATATATTTTAACAATACGAAGAAAATTTTAGGTTCAGTATTTTCGAACTAATATGAAATATATCTTTTGAATATTTCATGAAAAAATATTGAGAAGTTTTTGAGGTTATTATCCGTGTTATACATAAAAAACTTAATTTTGAAAAAAAAAAATGACTTCAAAGTTTCGGAAACGCCGTTTTAGCTCTGAGTGAGTATCTATATTATAAAGGACAAACATATCTGTGCGTAACGCATACGTCATTTTGCGAATGGCAACACTTTGAAATTTGAAATAAAATTTTGTTTTGCAATTTTCTCTACTGCAAATTTTTAAACTTCTAAACATCGCACATTTTAAATCTTTACACCGTCGTATAAAGAAAGAAATGCTCTTTTAAATGCAATTTATTTGAAAGCTGTATTCCAATTTATTTTTGAGATATTAATTTTTTTGTAGTTTCTATTACCATTTTTCTTATTGTGGCAACAAAAGTACCTCCTTTCTATTGAAAGTCATTGAAAGTAAACGGAAAACAGTCGAAAATAGGAGATATTGTATCTTTTTGTTGCCATTTTCTCATAAAATCTGAAAAAAAAGTTGAAAATAAAATATGGGCTATGTCAAGAATATTGACTTATATTCCGTGATAATGACGTCATATGCACACTTTTCTATAGACGAAGTTTAAGACCGGATTGTAAAAGTGAATTGCTTTAACGGACGCAAATGACGTCATTTTATAAAAAAGCGTGTAGTATTTTAATTCTTAAATCTGAATTATGTTTTGTAGAAGTGCGTCATTTTCACAATGCTTCATTTTTAAAAATAATGTAATCGAAATCACACACTGATAAAACGCAATGTTTTACAAAAATTTAGAGTGTCTTTATAAAAGAGAGGTGACATGCAAATAATAGCGATTTATATTACAGAAATTGATGATTTTCGCCTGGATGGATTTGCTTCGCCGAGTTAGACAAGCAAACAAATAATTTGTGGTTTAAAATAATATCGTGTTCCTGAAGTTTTTGTCATAACTTTTCTCGAATAATAAAATTTTAATGCTATTCTTTAAGGCATTCTACTATAATTTTATCAAAGTAACGTAATTTACTTAATTTACTTTTTCCTAATTTTATATAATCTATATATTCAAAAAACAAGTGTGTTTTTTAGTCATCTGCCCTGATCTTTCTGCTGAACAAATTTTACCAATTTTTTTTTTTTTTTTTTTTTTTTTTTTTTTAACTGAAAGTTCTTTTTTTGTAGATGTGATCGCACTATCTGTTTTTTTTTTTTTAATATCCCCACTTTTATAATTTAATTTTAAAAGTATTTTATGAAATTTCTTCAAAATGATGAAAATTAGATAGCTTTCATTATTGCAGACAAGAGAGAAATAATGAGGTATTTTTAACTTTATTTTGAAAACACGCATGTTTCCTCATAAATTTTCTATATTGTTTTTCCTTCTGCATGTGTACTGTTACTAAGCTTCAGACACTAGGCGAAATGCTTGCTTAAGTGAATATGAAGTCATATTTAAAAGAAAACGATCATTTTCTTAGATAAAACTAAACATTTTAACACAAATGTGTCCAAAAAACATAAATTACGGGATTTTTACTCTCCGTAATTGAGATTAGAATCTCAAGTAAAGAGTGCGTCTGTTCACATAAAAGATATTGCTGACAATCTTGACTTCAAGTTTTGAGTTAAAATGATTTTTAAATGATCAAACAAAATACAAAATTTTTAAAAATGATGAATATGAATATGAGAAGTACGTATGCAAATTTTGAGAAGGTGAAAATTGCTGTTTTCATTCCGGAAATCCAAGCATAAGAGCCTCGATAACCACATCCTAATAACTGATCTTTATTATATTTTACTGATTCAGTATCTATATTATAAAGAACAAACTTATCTGTGCGTAACGCTGACGTCATTTTGCGAATGGCAACATTGCGAATGGCAACACTTTACGATCAAATTTCGGTCTTTAAATTTTCACTACTGCAATTTTTTAATCTTCTGACCATCGTACATTTTCAATTTTCGTCGCATACAGAAAAAAATTTACTTTCA
Organism: Maratus speciosus; assembly: GCA_963932465.1. Classification (NCBI taxonomy): domain Eukaryota; kingdom Metazoa; phylum Arthropoda; class Arachnida; order Araneae; family Salticidae; genus Maratus; species Maratus speciosus. Next base: position 9,159,627 of record OZ010799.1, on the reverse strand, counting down.
AATGCAATTTGATTAAAACTGTATTCATTGACTGATGTATTATATTTTCAAAAATAATTTTTTAGCATGATTTTTTAAAGTTTTTCTTGTCACGTGCCGGTTTGAATACATAATAATAATAAATATTTTGCACATAAAGCAAGAAACATTTTTCAGCATTTGTTTCTGACTATTTTTGCATAAAGAAATTAATACTTCCTTTCTAAACAAATAAAAGAATAATATTAAAAAAAAAACAACACCAATCTAACATATTTGTGAAAGACAAATTAACAAAATTAATACTTCTTTTATAAAAAAATAAAAGAATAATATTGAAAAAACACAAATCTAACATATTTGTAATTGTGCAATTTAAATTTTTAGATCACTAAATAGGATTTTTTTTTCGAATGGAATTTGTTTGCAAAGTTCATCTCAGTTTACTGATTGTCTACGGTTTTTAAAGCAATTTTAAAGCATGAAATATTCTTTAATTTATCTATATCGCGTGGAGCTCGATTGCGAAAGATTAATCCGTTTTCCCTCAAAAAAAAAAAAAAAAAAAAAAAAAAAAAAATAATAATAAAGAGTTCATCATTTTCTTACGGCTAATATTCATTAAAAAAAAAAAAAACATTCTTATGAATAAATAAATAAAATAATGTAAATAAAACACAAATTTACCAGACATGTATAAGCTCTGAAATTATCAGAATATAAAAGGATGTCATAAGTAGCAAATTCTTGGAAAAAAGTTTTAGCATGCGGCTATTAAGAAAATATCGCTTTTGATAAATTTAAAAAAAAATATTGTATAATTTGTATTTTCCATATGAAAAATGCTTTTTTAATGTAAGAGGTCAATCTAAAAAAAATATTGCATATGAAAAAATTATTAGTTTTCAATTAAAAAAAAGGTTTCACCCATATTCTTTAACCCGGGAAGCCCGGGTACGATCCCCTAGTAATTCTAAAAGCCTTAACTTCTGTTCAAATGGGAATTTCAAGGAAACAACAATATCAAAATGTTCAGAAAAAATAGGCGTTTAACGTATCTAAAAATAAAAATGTTTAAAATTTTGAAGATTTGAGAGTCTTGAGCGCCGAAACAACTACCCTCATTTAACTTTTTTTGACGCAAATTTCAAAAGTATAACCACGTAAAAAAATATATATTTTAACAATACGAAGAAAATTTTAGGTTCAGTATTTTCGAACTAATATGAAATATATCTTTTGAAAATTTCATGAAAAAATATTGAGAAGTTTTTGAGGTTATTCTCCGTGTTATACATAAAAAAACTTCATTTTGAAAAAAAAAAATGACTTCAAAGTCTCGGAAACGCCGTTTTAGCTCTGAGTGGGTATAATTCTAAAAGCCGCAATTTCTGTTCTAATGGGAATTTCTATGAAACAATTATATCAAAATGTTCAGAAAAGATAGGAGTTTAACAGATCAAAAAATTAAAATTTTGAAAATTTTGAAGATTCAAGAGTCTTGAGTCCACAAACCACTATCCTCATTGTAAACTGTTCTGTAACGATCACAAATAAAATAAAATTTAGGACTTCCAAACTTTAAACCTTTCTAATTCCTAAACTACCTTACAGAATAACCTACGCCTTGGTATCCTTTAGTATCCCTAAAATGTACCTGGTGCTCTTTGTGAAAGAAAATGCATGCGCGCATACGTACTTACTACGTACATTGGCAAACAAATATAATCAAATTTCTGTCAAATAAACAAAGCAATATTTAAGTTTCTCCAAAACGGAAAAGAGTTTTTTAATAATCTTCATTTTAAATATCAATTATGAAAGAATTTTAGCTTTATCTGATCTACAAACGCCTAATTGTTCTGGTGCCATTATGCTGTCACCTAATGATAACTAGTCGGATATATCAATTCCAAAACTTTCTTCTATCTCATAAATGTTAATATTTCAAAATTCACTATCACAGCGCCAAAATTAAATGGCAATCTATGCTCATCATGAGGATTATAAAAATAGGAAATTCCGCGCATTAGTTCTTGAGATATAACTATCGCTGAAATTGTGTAAATGAAGCGAAATACATCATAGCAGCGCCTCCTATTGGGTGATTTACACCAGAACCTAATCAGCAACAGCTTATGTCAACATCTAATTGAATTTGAAGTTAGAAGAAAATTCGTTCATTAGTTCTTGAGATGGAGCTATTGAAGTAATCATGGAAAATGCAGCACAACAGCGCCACCTATTGGGCGATTTACACTAACACGTATCAGCATCAATTCATATCAAGGACTGACTGAATATGAAGTTTGATGAGAATCTGTGCATCAGTTCCTGAGATAGAGCTATTGCGGAAGTAGTGTAAATCTTGCAAAATATAGCATAGCAGCGCTGCCTGTTGGGTGATATACACCAAAACGTAAACAACATGAGAACTCATACCAAGGACTAACTGAATATGAAGTTTTATGAAAATCCGTGCATTAGTTCTTTAGATAGAGCAATTGCGGAAGTCGTGAACAATGCAGCATAGCAGCGCCGCCTTCTGGGCGATTTACATTAAGAACTAATCAGCACCAATTTATATCAGGGACTACCTGACTATAATTTATATTAAATTCCGTGCATTAGTTCTGGAGATAGATCTCCCACAAAATTTGTGTCACATACAGACAGAGTCACAGGCTCACAGACAGGCATTTTGTAAAAACATGTTTTTTGGGATCTCTGATCTGTAAAACGTGTAAATCCGTCGAAAACCGGAAGTCGAAAATTTTCACGAATCCGATACTTTCTTCTAAAGATAAGGGAAAGTAAAAATGGCTCTGTTTAATTAAAGAGCATAAAATTAACAAATGAATTAATATATATTTAAGGAAGATTTCTATGGATTGAAGGAGCTGCACGTAATATGGTGAACATATCTAAAAACAGAAAAATATAGTCCCAAATCCCCATAGGTGCGCGTTATTTTTCGGAGCATGCTTTTTCTTATAGGAATGTGGTGCATTCTCCTTCAAAATTTCCATTTTTTTTTTTTTTTTTAAATCGTCCCACGAGAAGATAAAATATCGATTAAACATATACTAAATTTCCTTTATTTTCATTTCATCAAAAAACGAAAGACAAGGAGACTGCCAGGTGCCTGTTATGATATCGCATTTTAAAGCCTCAGATTTAAAAGATAACGGGATATTTTAAACGTTTCCGGTGCGGAGTAATTCTGTTTGTAAAATGATGAAATGATGGACTGAAACCAGAATTTACAAAGAAATTTATTAGAAAATAAAAATTTGCTTATTTTCCTGTACTTTATAAAAGGAAGATTTTAATTAAATATTCTCATACTCAGAAATGAGTACTCAGATTTCACAAAATTTCCTTTGTTTTTGACGAAACGGTTTCCTGGGAAATGCTCCGAGCGATTATTTCGTCAAATTGATGAAATTACGTTCTTCGCCTGCTTGACAATATATATTTCGTGAAAATAGTGCTGGTGGTGCCATCTATCGAACAGTTTGGAAGCTTCTGTATTTATTGACAGCGGGAGGTAAAATTCATCTCGTTTTCCTCGGGGGGATTCAAACCGCGGTCGGCTCTTCCGACTTCGCTATTGGGGAATTATACAGACGTGCTTTTAGATTGATGTAATGAATTCTACTGCGTGTTTATATTTTTATAAGGTAGATTGTAATTTTATCGGTGCTGCTATAATGTTTTAAGTAAGGCGAATTTATTATTATGGTTTTCTCATGGTCAATGAATACTTATAATATGGCTTGATTAAATAATTTATTAGCTAAATTTTCTTTTCTCAATGAATGTTTAGAATATGGTCTGGTTAATTTGTTGCTCACAAATAACGAATTGTTAAGTGCATATTGCCTGAGATTTTATCACTTTGAGTAGGTGGATAAGATTTTAACTCTTTAGTGTTTATAAAGGAAAAGGGAATCAATTATGTTTATTTTTAATTTGATTGAAAACGGAATATACTTCTTAAATAAATTAAAAAAAAAGGATATCCTGGAAGTTTGAAATTTTATTCAATAAATTTTCTTTATGAATAGTTTTGAAGAACACAGGAAATTTATTCTTTTCGAATTGAAACATAAGGAACAACAATATATAAATGAATAAATAAAAATAATAATAAACATTCCTAAAAATATTAACAGCTAAAAAAATAACTAATGAAGAAACAATAACTACCCATATTTCAGTATTTTCTGAAAAGCATTAAAAAGTGCTGCTTTAAAATAAATTATTACAGGACTAACATAAACAAGCAAATATCTGCTTGCTAAAATCGCAGGATTTGAGGAGGTACAGCAACAGTTTCCTTAAAATGCATTGAGTCTGACCGTGATTGAGGCAAAACTTTCATCAAATATTTAAGAGTTTGCGTTTCGTTATAAGTCACGTGATGTTGATAGGAAATGATCGTCAAAAACTACGAAATACAGCCCAAGGATTGCTGAATCGTCAAAAGTGAGAGTTTTATTTCTGAAACTGGTGCCAGTACCCTTAGAGTTATGTGTCCTTTTTGAAGGACACCGCCTGCTAAAGGGTTAAAGCATATTGAAAATTGAAAAAGTATTTGAAGTAATGATTTGAAATTTGTTTCACAGATGCAAAATAATATTCTCTATCAGAATTTCTATAAGTTTTAAAATCGCACATAGGAACATAAACAGGCGAAGTAAACTTTTCTTGTGTATTCAGAAGTAAACTTTAAACCCTTTATGTCCTAAATTATGAATTCCTGAAAATTTCATCTTCTAAGGCATTTTTCGTGAATTTTGAAAACTACATTAGAAGATTTGCACAATCATTTAATAAATTTTACAAGGATTTTGCCAATTAAAGTTCATTAATTAAATTTGAATTTATAGTAATTTTGTGAAATATTTATAACTCCACTCAAATCTTTAGTTTAAAATCTTTTTTTAGTATTTTTTAGAATTAGGAAATATACAAATATAATGTTCTTTTATAGAAATATAGAAATATTTCCGAACTGAAATTTGCCCCCCCCCTCCCCCCAAGTCCCCAAGAAAGCAGAAAAGATGCAAAGGCAAAAAATGTCATCCTTTAAAATGTATTTTGGTTTTGTGCAACTGATAATGCTTTTGGAACAGGATAAGGTAATGTATCTTTATTCTAAACTGTATTACAATTAATCGATGTGCTAAATGAATTTTATTACGAGTTATTTTAATGAAACTTTAAAGCACCTTCGGGACATAAAGGGTTAATTACTTTGGTGAAAAAATCATTCCCCTACACTGTAAAAAAGAAAAAAAAAGACTAAAATAGGGAAATTGTACTGGCAATCGAGGCGCCAGTACTATTTCCGTATTTTAACGGAAAAATTTCCCCCTAAATTACAGAAAAATTTCCGTTTTTGTAGAATTTACGGCGGAATATTTCGTTAAAATACGGAAATAGTACTGGCGTCTCGATTGCCAGTACAATTTCCGTTTTTTAGTCTATTTCTTTTTACAGTGTACAGTTAGATAATTAAAAGAATTAAATAATAATAATTTATTTTCTTATCAAACCACATACTTACCAGATTAACTGCTATGTCTAATTCCAGTTGCATTATAACACTTTATCCTATAGTTGAGATTAATCATGTAATCTCTAAAACTGTAATGCACCACTTCCCATGCGAAAAAAATAAGGGACTGTTTAGTTTAAACAGTGCAAAGTTTACCGATCTAGTGGGACCAAAATATAAATTAAACAAGACAACGTTATGTATACTCATTTATAACCTAATAAAAATGCAGCTCTTAAAATAAATTTCAGAGATAAAAAATATTTGTTACCGATTGTAATTGTCGATATCGAAAATATTTATTACAATTGTCATATGAAAGTGTCATCTGATAAGCAGGTTTTATTTATTCAATTTTAAATGTTATCAATAAACCTTTACACCAAGATATGTGCATTGCGTCTTGCGGCAGTAATATCTATACAAGTTTATATAACGATGAAACAAGAAAGGAAAAAATCATGCGTTAAGCATAGATTATGAAACACATTCAGAATAATGTAACAAAGCTTCACTGTTTGATAAGTTGAAATATCATATCTAACTGAACTATTTCTAAACGCACAATACATCTGAAAACCCAATTTCAACAATTCCCATCTACAGTCAGAGAATTATTTGAATTCCTTGAGCAGCCCTGTATATGATGTATAGTTTTATATGAATAAACTACATGCATACGGAATTTTAGTTCAGTTAGGAAATACATGCCACAGTTGAAAATTTCTCACCAGAATTTTCCGCTAATAAGGAGAATGGTACGTGAATTCTTTAGTGAAGACCTGTATACGAGGTACAGAATTTATACACAACGAGTAACAGGCAAAAAATTAGTTAAATTTAACCCTTTATCTATACTGAATTATGAATTCATGAAAATTTTTATCTTCAAAAGCATTTTTCGTGAATTGTTTAAACAACATTAGAAGATTTATGTAATCATTTAATAAATTTTAGAAGGATTTTAGAAGGATTGAAGGATTTAGAAGGATTAATTAAATTTGAATTTATAGGGATTTTTTGCAATATTTATAATCCCACTCAAATTTTTTATTGTAAATATTTTTCTTGGTATTTTGTAGAATTAGGAAATGTACAAATATAATGTTCTTACAATAGAAATACAGAAATATTTCCGGATTGAAAAATCCACACCCCTCCCCCCTGAAAAAGAAAGAAAGCCTGAAGAAATCTGAATGGATGCAAAGGCAAAAGAAATTCTCCTTTTAAAAATATTTTTGTTTTGCGTAATCCATAATGCTTTTGAAACAAGTTAAAGTAATATATCTATAACTCATTCTAAACTGTATTACAACTAATCGATACATTAAATGAATTTTATAACAAGTTATTTTAAATGTACTGATAAGCACCGTCAGTAGGTAAATTTAAAAGCTACATACCGAAATTGAAAACACACTTTCAGCAATTATTGCTCAAAGACAGTACTGTAACCGATTTGTTTTGTATGTCCCTGTAAATGAACGGCAAATGCAATGAATGTCCTATTCAATAGTAGTCAACTTGTAGTGAAATTCAGTGATTTATATCAATTTAAATACTTTTGAAATAGCACAATGTCATTAAAATACACTGCAAACTATTTTTCAATATTGACCCTAATGTAAAGAAATTATTTTCAGTGCCCCTGTAAATGAAGTATTAATAGTACACACTTCATATTCAATACCGAACCAGCAATGATAAACATCATAAATTTATAACAATTGCTTGAAAATCCGAGTATATTTACGCGAATTAGAGAACGGACAGACAGATGGCCAGCCGGGCAGACAAACGAAATTCATAAACACCTTTCAACTATGTTGGTAAGTATTAAAAGTCAGCTTGAGTTAAACAGAAGAAAGCAATATAATACGTTAAGCATAGATTAGGTAACATTTTCCGACATATTCAGAATTCTATAATAAATCTTCACAGTTTAATGAGGTCAACTGGAGGAGAAATGAATGGAGCAATATTCTGTTTTCTGACGAGTCCCGTTTTTCTGTGCATCCGGATAATAAGCGTATTTTCATCTGGAGGGACCGTGGCAGTAGGAATAATCCTGCGTTCGTGCACGAAAGTGTCAGATTTGGCGGTGGAGGAGTGTTGGTGTATGGTGGCATCTCCATTGACGGGCGCACTGACCTCTACATCATTCGAGATGGAGCTCTGACTGGTCGCCGATATAGGGATGAGATCCTCAGACCTATTGTAGTCCCTTACGCTGCAGCAATCGAAGATAACTTCATTTTAATGGACGATAACTGCAGGCCACATCGTGCAAACCTGGTGGAGGATTTCCTTTTCGAGGAAGGAATCGTTCGAATGGAATGGCCAGCGTGTTCTCCAGACATGAATCCAATCGAGCACGTTTGGGACGCTCTAGGAAGACGAGTTTCTGGCCGCCAACAACCCCCACAAACTCTCCAAGAACTGGAAAGAGCTCTTCTGGAATAGTGGGGCAGAATACCCCAACTCGTCATTAATAGCCTCATTGAGTCCATGCCTCAAAGGTGTTCAACGTTGCTGGCCGCCCGTGGAAACCATACCCCCTACTGAAAATGATTTTCTTTGAAGAAAACACCTTTTCTTATTCTTTTTTTCTCATATGCACAAATTGTGTTTTTTTCCTTTAGCACACAAATGCGCAATAAAATGCATTTTTTTTTCTGCCAAACATGTGTAATTTATTCTCATATAACCTACTATGTCTGTCGACCATGTATCAATCAGCTAAACAGTTTACCAGATACAAAATCCACCTAAAACTGCAATATCCTTTAATTTTTTTGAGCAGTGTAGTTCGCGTTGACATGTTTTCTCATATTTTGTCAAACGATTTTTAGCATTTGAAAGAAATAGACTTGCTTTATAACACTGTGTTGTGAAATTTGTAAAAAAATATCATTATCATTAAATACAAGGTGTCTGAAATGGAAATACCACGCTACCAGATTAGAACCATCGTTTACTTCCAATTCAGTTGCAAAAAGTCAGCTACAGAATGTCACCGAATAAAGTGTACAGCTTTAGATAGTAAAATTGGATCATATGACATTGTGAATGTTTGGAGGAATAGTGGTTATGTATAAAATTACAGTTAATTGTATCTATTTATATAAAATCCAAGTCTCTGTGTGTCCCTCACTATTCCGGTAGGACCGCCTGATTGAAATGAGTAATTATTGAAAAATATTAATGCAGGGTTACCACAGTACGCCAAATGTTAGCCAACTTGGTGATAGCTGGCTAATTTGGCGAAATTCCCATTTAAAACCACTAATCTTTCATAATGGAGGTCACCGAAATTTAATTTAAACTCCACTCTTTTAAGATATTTTTTCGAAATCTATGAGTGAGAATTTAAAGTACATCTTTACATCTTCCTCCCGATGCTACTAATAAAATAACCGCCAACAGACAACGGTGTACTGTGTGAGCTCCTAACTGCGCGATTTAAATGTTCTTTAGGTACTTTTCCAGTATAGGTGCCTTGGCGAAAAAGGAAATTGGATAATATATTTTCCGGCTACCTATTCACTGTTTCATTTTATATACACATGCATTTTTTTCGATATTTATACGATTTATTTAACATAAAAAAGCCGTTTCTCTAATTTTATACAGAAACAGATGTAATTTGTACATAAAAACATCAATAATATACATATAAAACAAACAAAAACGCTCATCAAATTTGTTTTCATAGCTATTTATATGATTTGACAACAAATCTCGATATTTTTCCGTTATACGGACACCATGCCAAAATGTATGCTAATGCGCCAATTATTTCAAAATGCTAAAAGATATTTGTAATTTTATGCCAGCAGTTTAATATGAGTTTTATTTTATTGCTTTATTTTATAGCAGTTATTTGTTCACTTATTTTAAGTATATATTTGTGATTTGATGAAATAGTTCGTAAAAGTCTGGAATTTTCAAATGTTATATTTTTTAAATGCTCACTTTAGTATCGACAATGGTTTTTCTTTTATTTTTAAAATGCTTCAATTCACGATTTTGCGCCAACTATTACGCTTGGCGACAATGGTGTCCGCATAACGGAAAAGTACCCAAATCTCACTTTCTGATGCCCAAATTACAGCAAGCTTTAAAAAAAAAAAAATGCCAAAGCCTCTACAGTGGAAAAGAACCAAACTGTCTATTATTTGGCGCTATCCGTGTTATAGTTTGTACTATATGAAAGGGGAGTGGAGCGAAGTGTTTAAACATTAAATATTAAAGACATTAACATTATATATATTGGCGCGATTTTTTTCTGACGCCAATGTCATATACACAACGGGTACTTAACTGGCGCCAAAGTGTCGTAATTTTGCTTGATATGGTAATCGGATGTTGTTGTATATGCTGTTGATGTTTTCGCCAAATTGGCGTCGGAAAAAAATAGCGCCAATGTATGATAACGTATATGACAACTGTGCCAAAGTTTCTATAAAACAGTATAAGACTACAAAATTAAGAATAAAATAAATGCAAAATAAGACTAAAGAAGAAAGAAAAATCATGCGTTAAGCATAGAATATGAAACACGTTCCAAAGCATCCTGAATGCTTTAACAGAACTTCGTTATTTAGGGAAATAAGGTAAATAAGATAACGTTACTTCTTAGATATCCCGTCGACCAATTTCGCCAAATTATATAAATCGCCAAATCAATAGTAAAACATTAACAAAAATACAAATAAAACGTGGAATTAATGGTTTTATTGGCCATTATTGGCAAATAATCTTAAAATTAATTAATTGATGGCAACTATTATTGGCAATTAATCTTACAATTTGGCGACAGTAATTTGGTCGACGGGATAACTAAGAAGTACCAAGATAACTAAGTAAACATTTTAGAAAACGCATAAAAAATTTTAAAAATTGATTTCAGCGGTTACCGTCCATAGCCAATAGTACCGTTATTACATGCCACTATTTAGCTAAAATTTAATTTAAACTACTCTTAAAACTACTGAAATCACATTTCCAGATATTATCATCCATAGACGGTTATGTATCCAATTATTTGCGTGACCATGTATATCATTTTATCTATATTCTACAAACATTTCTTAGGAAACTAAATGCAGTTCAGCGTGAAAATGCATAACTCCTTTAAAAACCACCTTTAAGCAATTTACTCTCATACTCAGTAACCCTTACGAATTCTTTTGTGTAGCCCTGCATATGTGAACTGTAGCATTTATACACACAGTATAGTATACATAAATGTAGTGAAACATAAAAGCGCATATCATAATTAAAAATGCATTTCTAGCAATCATTGCTTATGTACAATACTTCGGAGAAAAGTTTCTTGGCGAGAAAGAAGTTTGCCAACGTATTTTCTAGCAACCTATTTACGGCTTCATACTCACAAGCAATTTTTTCCGTATGTATACAATTTGGCACAGATGTCATATATTGGCGCGATTTTTTTCCGACGCCAATTTGGCGAAAACATCAGCTGTATAAACAACATTCGGGTTACCATTACAAGCAAAATAACGACACTTTGGCGCCAGTTAAGCACCCGGTGCGTATATGACATCGGCGTAAAAGAAAAAGTCGGCACAGATGTCATATACGCCCATATTGGCGTATGTGACATCTGTGCCGACAATTTAATATAAAAAAAGCTATTTACCCATTTTTATAAAGAAACAGAAGTAATTTTTGCACAGATGTCATATACGCATAGAGGTTGGCGTGATTTTTCTATGACGCCAATTTGGCAGAAATCTCGCTTTCGAATACCAGTTACTTATATATTTTTCAATTATTTGCTATCATTTTGAAAAGGAAATAACTATAAATAAATAAAAGTTTGAATAATAACTATAGAACAAAGCAATTTATATAATTAAAAAACAGAAAATAAAAGTAAATAAACAATTTATTAATAAATAAAAAACAATAGCCGGGTTACCATAGCAGGCAAAATAACACCATTTTGGCGGCAGTTAGGTATCCCGGTTCATATCTGAAATCTGTGCCGTAATTTGTATATTAAAAAAAATTATATATATTTAGAAACGATTTTTTTATGTATATAAGTGCATATATAAACAAAGATAAAAGTTCATTAGATTTGTTTTCATAGCTGTTTATATATTTTCGCAACATATCTCACTTTCTGATGCCCGTATATCGCGCCAAGCTTTTTTTAAAAATGCGCTATAATGGAAAAGTACTTAAAAAAATAATTAACAGAAATAACAAATTATTCAGGTACAGATGTCATATTCGCCCCATATTGGCGCGATTTTTTTCGGTTGCCAATTTGGCGAAAACATCAACAGCATAAACAACATAATCCGGGTTACCACATCAAGCAAAATAACGACACTTTGGCGCAAGTTAAGTACCCTTTGCCTATATGATTTGGCGTCAGAAAAAAATCGCGCCAATATGGGGCGAATATGACATCTGTTCCATTATTCAAACTAAAACTTTTTATTTCGAGATCAAAGCATTGTTTTTAATTTCGATAAAAAATACATATATCCTTGGATAACTTCAATTGAAATTACGTTCACAGCTTAATATCTCATTCCATAAACCTAAACAAACACAAGTGATCGAGATCAAAGCATTGTTTTTAATTTCGATTAAAAATACATATATCCTTGGATAACTTGAATTAAAATTAGGTTCACAGCTTAATATCTCATTCCATAAACCTAAACAAACACAAGTGATTCATTCATCGTGAAACGTCAAAAATATTAAATCATTGAGGTAATCATTCACAAAGTAAGTTCTCCAACAATCAATGGGCAATATTCTAATGACGTCATAGTAGGTAAAATGGTGGCGGTATCGTTTGTTTATGGTTTTGTAATCACAAAGATTTAATTTTGCAATGTCTCTTAGTTACATTATTTTATTGTAATATTTATGAGCTCAGAACAAAAGCCTATTTTTTCATTATTTAGTTATTAAAGACGGAAAAAACCATAAATGCATGATTTGAAAATTTTAAATAATTTTCTTTCTTAATACTAAAAAATGACATCGGGAAGTAACAGCAGGTTTAAGTTAAATAAGTTTAACTGTTTAATTCTGTTGTAATATTAAAAATAACTGTATTTATTAGATTTCAGTACTCAACATCAGGGCCCGATTAAACTTTGAAGTTAGAGGAATTACAATGTCATTTCAGGACCTTTCTTTTGGAGAAGCTTTTCTAAATTACATATATACATGGAAAATCTTCAGTGTTAAAAATATTATTCCTAGGACTGACATAACACGAGAACGGCCTGCAATTTTACACAAGTTTTTGAAAGCTACTTTATATCAGAAATTTTACTAAAAACTGGTTACTTTTTTGTTATAGCGGCCCACACTATTAGGATTATATGACAAGTTGCAGCCAGTTTCGCCAACGTTGTAACCAAGATCGTGAAGCACACACATATAATACCATTTCATGAAATCGTATACGATAATTTAATAGTTTTTAACCTTACTTCAAGTGTGTTATTTATTTATTTTTAAGGCTCAACAATCTAAATTGTCCAATAAATGAATTTAAAAAAATGTAAACAAACATTGAATAGACATGACCGCAAAAAGCCTCAAATCTGCATAACACTTGGAACCAAACTGTGCAGATTAACTTTCTTCTACTGTACACAGTTTTTCATAAATGTGTTTCGTTCTTAAAATGTGTTATTTTCATCTATCACTGCGGAACAAGCGAGAAAACTGATATTCTTGCACATGTGTTGTATATATCTTTATATCTAAATTTCCGTCATTTTTGACGGGCTACCTTTCTAGTATATTATAATTAGTATTATGTAATGGTGATTTGGTGGAAAACATTCGTTACAACCTAATATATCAATTCCAATATGTCTGAAATAGTGTAAAGCTGCTATCAGATCCACCTACTTTTAGGCCGATTTTAATCCCAAATTTTTCCCGCTCAAAGGGAGTAAAATGTTACAATTGTCGTTGCTAAAGCTGGAGGAAAACCAGTACTACTAGTACCAGCCGTTAATATTTATTGCCTATTCGTATAAATCGCTTATCTATGATTGGCTGAAATGTTGAAAGTTGGGGAAGAATATAAACTTTAAAATGGAATATAAACTTTAAATAATTATAGAATATAAACTTTAAAAAGCTCACTGGTTTACTTAATAAGCAACTAAAATAATAGAAGGGATGTTACAAGTTAAAAATATACATTTTATTTATTTAAAACTTCCTAGAATTTTCGGGCTTCCTCAAGCCCTTCATCAGAGAATATTTTACTAACTAAATGCCGTTTATTTATACAAATATGTCACTTCGTTTTGAAACGAGATAGCCAATAATTATCATAGACCTGCAAAAAAATACTTTTTGAAAATTGCATCAACTTTGATAACTAATTTTTATGTTTTTTTATTATTATTATTATTATTTTTTTTTTTGTTAATTCCAAAAATGAAATCCATTTTTTTTTCTATCACGTAAGGATTTTTCACAAAATGATTGAATATTTTTAAAGAAAAAGCTGAAATCACGAAATTTTGACATTTCATTTAAATTTCCTTTATTTATAAATCCATATACATTACATTTATATCTGAGTTTAAGTAATAGTTCAGTATATGTAGAGGGTACAAGTCCTTAGAGTAATGTTTTTTTTTTACATCAAAAGTTTTTTTGCCACTTTTCCTATTGTGAACTATGCAGGAATTGTCTCTTTGTAGCATCCAGCAGTAGTCGGCTATCATGCTGACATTCCATTTGCCTTGATTATTGCCTCTCCATTTCCTTTATATCTTAGTGAATGTTTCACCTTGTTCCTCACTAACTGCACCTAAATTTTCAGGAAAATATTCTAGGTGTGAATCGAGAAAATGAACTTTTAAGCTGATATTACAGCCTAAAATCTTGAAAATTTTTACCATCTCTTCTACAACAGATTTGTAGTTTGGGTCTTTTTTATTGCCAAGAAAGCTAGTAATAATTAGTTTGAAAGATTTCCAGGCTTTTCTTTCATTTGTTTTCATTTTATTCTCAAAATTGTCATCTTTCATCATTTTCCTCATGGTCCTACAAAACTTCTGGTCCTACAAACACACCTTCTTTCAGTTTTGCTTCAGATAAACCCGGAAACTGCTCACAAAGGTATTTGAAACATTCACCTTCTTTTGGTAAAGCCTTAACAAATTGTTTAATAAGGCCTAATTTTTTATGAAGCGGTGAAAATAACACTTTTCTTGGATCAACAAGATTTTTCCTTTACCAGGTCCATGATGGACATGACGTCTGGCACCCGGAATGTCAGGATAAAATATTTCCTTTTTCTTCTTTAAATTGAAACCTTTCACATTAGAAATACAAATATAGCAATAATCACTGTGAATTTTTAGGTTCTTTCCTAACCATTGGTATACCAAACCGAAAGGTTTGCGTTTTACCTTGAAACCATTGTTTTAATTCTTCTACACAAATACGACAAACTTTGTGTGGAGCCCAAAACTTTGTTTTGATCGCCCAATTTCATGCCAAAATAAGCGAAATATATTTTTTTTTACAAAATTAGATGTGTTTCTTTGTTGTTTTTCCATTGTATAGTTACCACAAATATAGCAGAAACAATTTGGTGAATTAACCTATCCTCTGGAAGCTATGTTCTCTAATGTAGCAAAAACTGGAAGTAAAAATTACTACTGTAACTTATAACTTACAGGTAGGAATAAAAACACACGTGTACAGCACAAAGTAAAGAAAGACACTGATTCAGGCGTAGAGTTAAGATCAGTGAAAAAAGGTGTGAAGAAAGGATGGCGAGCGGACTCCTGCAAGCAGGAAAGGTCCAATTTCAACTAGTTTTCTCTGTCTTGAATATTGTATTTAATAGGCAGTTTACCGATTAAAAGAAATATTCTGTATTGAAATAGTTTCTTCTTTCTTTTTTATTAGTTTAATGCACCAATTTACTATTTTAAGCCCATAAATTTATTTATCAAACTCATATAAATAATAAGTTTTGGTCCGAAATATACCAAATTCATAAAAAAATAGATTGCGATTTGTGATGAAACTGTACGTGATGGAATTTTTTCATTATTTTTCTAGTAGTCAGCATCCAAAATACTATAAAAAATACCACTTACTATATCAGCAATTTTTTCATCGCAGGCTTGTGATTAGTACAGAAAGTAGAAGTGGCAGTCCTTTGGATTAAATTTAAGTGGAGAAAATATATTAACTGCAGTTCAATTTATGTATAGTTGTATAATTATGTATATTATGGTATTAAGAATATATATGTATAGTAAATACAATATATAATTACCATGTAGTTCCATGATGCAAATAAAATAAATGGAACTGCAGTTCATATATTTTCTCTACTTAAATTCAATCCAATGAATTGCTACTTTTACTTTAAGTTCTAATAATTATTGGCTCTCTCATTTCAAAACGAAGTGACGTATTTGTATAAACAATCGGCAATTAGTCAGCAAAATATTATCTGATGAGGGGCTTGGGAAAGCCCGAAAGTATGAAGAAGTGTTGAATAAATAAAATGTGCATTTTTAACTTGTAACATCCCTTCTACTATTTTAGTTGCCTTTTAAGTTAACCAGTGAGCTTTATGACTTCGGTTTGTCTGTCTGTCTGTCCGCGCTCTAACTCTTGTAAATATACTCGAATTTCCCTGAAATTTTTGGATGTTATTGAAGTTTACCATAGCACGTACCCTATTTGAAATTAAGTTTGTAGCATGTTTAGTTCATTTACAGGGACAGTCAAAATTATTCCGTTACATTACGGTCAATGAGAAAAAATCGTTTCAAATGATTTTAACGATGTTACACTTTTTCAAACATAATAAATTGATATGCATTTATGAAGTGCACTAAAACATGCATTATGTAGAATATGCGGTGCAAAGAATAGTTATTATTCATTTACAGGGGCGCACAAAAGTATTCCGTTACATAATGATATAGGTGTGGAGGGAATTATTTGCGACATATTTTAATTATGTTAAATTATTTCATATATAATCAGAGTGATGTACGTCGCAGAGGTTTACTATAACTTATTTCATGCATAATACGAAGTGCATAGCATTTACAGGGACACACAAAAGATTTCAGATACTATATTGTTTCCGAAGTACTGTACGTACATTAGCGATGATTGCCAGAAATGCATTTTTAATTATGATATGCGCTTTCATGTTTCATTATCTATACTCCTATTATAAAGAGGAAAAAATTGTTTATTTGTCGGAGATAAGCTCTGGAACTACCGAACCGATTCCAAAAGTAATGGTATCAAAATGATGGTGTTAGTCCAACTTAGAACATAGGCTATATCTTATGTCGGTGCCACTACCCCAAAGGGGGTGTAGGAGCAAAAAACGTTCTAAAAATGCGATTTTAGCGTTACTGGAGGGCTTAGAAATATGAAATTTTGAATATTAGTTACTTATAAGATATAAATGATGCCTAAGAACAGTTCTTAAACAATTCGAAATTTAAAAAGGTTGAAAATGAACAAAAAGTGTTCTAAAAAACGTTCAAAATGGTAGTTTCTACACAATCTCAGGAAATACCAAACCGATTTAAAAAGTATTGGTGTCAAAATGATGGTGACAACGCTTGCTCCAAGATAGGCTATGTTTTATGTCGGTGCCACTACCCCAAAGAGGGTGTAGGAGCAAAAAACGTTCTAAAAATGGGATTTTAGCGTTACTGAAGGGCCTAGAAATATGAAATTTTGAATATTAGTTACTTATAAGATATAAATGATATCTAAGAACAGTTCTTAAACAATTCGAAATTTAAAAGGAGTGAAAATGCGCAAAAAGCGTTCTAAAAACGTTCTAAATTGCGATTTCTACTCAATCTCAGGAAATACCAATGCTATTTCAAAAGTAATGGTTGCAAATCAATGGTGACAATCCGTGCTATAACATAGGTTATATTTTATGTTGCTGTCACTACCATCTGAGGGTTGCAAAAGCAAAACCTATTCTAATGTGCGTTTTTTGCACAACTGAGGGGTCTAACACTTTGAAGTATGGCATGGTATTTACTTACAAGATGCAACTGCTTTCTAAGTACGGTCGAAAGTAAATTCCAAATTTAAAGAGATGAAGTGAGCGAAAAGCCTTCTAAATTACAATTTTTATGCAGTCTTACCAAATACCAAACCGATTAAAAAAATAATTGTGACAAATTGTTGGTGATGGAACCTGCTCAAACATAAGCTATATTTTATGTCAGTGCCACTATCACCAAAGGGTTGCAGGAGCAAAAAACTTTCTAAGTTGCGATTTCTGTGATACCGAAAAGGCTAGAAACTTTAAATATGGCATGATAGTTACTTATAAAATATAAATGCCCTCAAAGGCCTGCCGAAAATAAATTCGAATTAAAAAGGAGTGAAGTGAAGGGGAGGTAGGTGCGAAAAGCATTCTAAAACAGTCATAAATTACGATTTCTATGCAATTTCAGGGAATATAAGCCGATTATAAAAGTAATAGTTGCGAATCAATGGTTACAGTCTCTGATTCTACACAGGCTATATTTTATGCCGATGGTTCTACCATCTGGGGTTCACAGGAACAACAAATGTTCTAAAAAAGGCCTTTAAAAGCTTTCTAAATTACGTTTCTGTGGAATATTAGGAAATAACAAACCGATTTTAAAATTAATGTTGGCAAATTAATGGTGACAGTTCCTATTTCAACATAGCCCTTTATGTTGAGAGAGTTGGTAGGACTTAGAATTTGACATGATAGTTAATTTTAAGATGTAAGAAGATGGTTTCTAAAAAATTCAAAACTTCAAATGAATACTGAAATGACCGTATTAATTGAGCATAAAAGTTTCAAAATATTTTCGAAATTATCATTTTTTTTTTAGTTTTATTTCGTTTTATTAATTTAAGTCTCATTTCTGCCTAATGCAGTGTAATAATGATGTTTAGTCAAACTGTGTTTTAAATAGTAATTTTTGAATTATTCCAAAAAGTAATAAGTACCTTTTAATAAAAAAAACCTTTTAATAAAGTAAAATATTACCTTTTAATAAAATAAAAATTTAGTTAGTACCTTTTAATAAAAATTAGACATATAAAAATCACTTGGCATATTTCAAATATTACGCGAGCAAAGCCGCGGGGTTTGCTAGTAATATTATAAATGTCAATGTGTGTCCGAATGTTTGAATGAAGTCAGCATCTAAACGGATGAATTAATGCTTTTGTATTTTTCTGATATAGATGGATTACAACCCGGAAATGAACATAGGCTATAGTTTATTTAATTTATTCAAATAATTATCTTAATAATTCAAAATTTCATACTTTTTCATACAGAATCAATTGACATTTTCCCGATAAATTTAACCATCTTTCTTTCTTGTTGCCAAGAAAAACTAAATCTGGAATAATAATTTCTCCTCGACAATTAAAAATTAAAATAAAAAGAATTCAAAAGAAAATAAATATGACGTCATACTTGAAACAAAAAATGGGGTATTTTTTATTATGCATGAAGGATGAATATCGGTTACGTTAATAAGGGGTTTTCTGCCAAAAATGGTGTCATAATTAGAAGGAAAAAGAATGAAAAAGAATAATATTATTAATAAAGTTATTCGATTGGAAAAATATGACGTCAAATTTGAAATAAAACAGGTATTTCCAAATATTCGTTAAAAATACAATGGGCATCAATATCAGTAACTAATGAAAATAGATAAATAATGACGTCATATCAAAACGAATAACAGAAATATTTTTTACAAATGGACCCTATTCTCGCTTTTGATTCGAGGCTATAAAAACCGCTATTTTACCAATTGTGACGTCACAGAAATACTGTCCATACTGATTAAAAAGTTTGAATGTAAGTTGCATACAAATGAGAGTTTTCTTTTCAAAATTCAAGTTATGATTATCAGGAGAAGATATTTTTGGTGGAAAAAAGGGGAATTAAAACGGATTAATATATTTTTTGACGCTATTTCCTCATTAAAATTAAAAAGAATTGAATTTCAATTAGTATAAATGGTGCAAAAACTTGATTAAATTAAATTTTCCAAAATTGAAATCATATTTACACACATCGAAACTTCATGAATGAATTTATTCCACAGAAACAAAAATCGTCTGTCGACATATTGACGCAACCAAGGAGTAAATATAACTTCTGTGCATTTAAGTTGATAGCTATTGCCCACTATTCATACGAATTAAAATTAAAATCAAGACTTCCTTATCAGGAGGCCTTGATTAAAGTAATCATATACTATTTTAATTGATTAATTTTAAAAGATGGCAGTTAAAACATGTCACAAAGGCGTTTTTAGTAAAAGCTTTTATCGGTTAAAAATGATGTAATATTTTTTCATGGAAAGCATTAATTTTAATACGAAAACATTAGCATAGATTTATTTTAATTTCGTCAAAGCGATGTCGTCTTCATTACACCAGCTTTGAAAGTTAAAACGAAATCTTAAAATAACAATATACTTTTCAGAAATAAAATTTTGTATCAAAAGTCGCATTCTTTGAAAATGAAATTTTAGCTTACATTTTAAATACATTTTCTTACATGAAATTTAGTATATTTAATAAAAATAATTTTTCAATGTTTTTCTAAATGTACAATAATATTGGATTTCATTAATCGGTTTCCCTCTTTTTTTAAATAAATTAAAATGCATAGTTTTAAATGATTCATGAAGTGTAAGAATATATATATATATATTTATTTATTTATTTCGACAAGTAACATTCCGTAGGAAAAACTAACCTAGTGTCGTCATATTTTAAATCATGAAACTAATGCCAGGCGGACGTCTTTTTGCACGCTTTTTTCCTCACGTATATGCCGCTAGCATTGTGTAGGGATAATACGCAAGGAAAAAAGCGTGCAAAAGTTGTTCGTCTGACATTAGTCTTAGCTGCTTTTCTTTCAGAAAATATTAGCATTTTATAGCAGTTTTTATACAAAATGGCGTGATTTGCACAGAATTTAAAATCGCAAATATATAAGTTTAACATCCTTTTACAGTACAATCTCCCATAACACTGGTTTCAATAAAATTTAATAAATGGCACAGGAAAGTCAACTTAAAAAAGTTTAGCAAGTAATTTCAATTTGAGATTAGGCTTTACATGTGACATCATTTACGTATACACAAGAGCCAAAAGCTTAACTAAGCAATAAATTTGCCTTTCACTTCACATCCCTCTAATGTATAAAGGCATCGTGTTTATCGAAAAGCGCAAAGGAAGAAGGGAAATTTTCTTTAGATTTTAAATTATCGAAATCTA
Source organism: Maratus speciosus (assembly GCA_963932465.1). Lineage (NCBI taxonomy): Eukaryota > Metazoa > Arthropoda > Arachnida > Araneae > Salticidae > Maratus > Maratus speciosus. The sequence continues at coordinate 9,138,749 of OZ010799.1, read as the reverse complement.
TAGTTAAAAATCTCTCTGAAACACAATCTATCACTGTTACCCCATTGGAGCATATTCCTGCAAATTTCAAAGCTTTCATAAGCCAAAATTACAACACACAATAGATATGAAAATGTTTATTCATAATTGTGGTGCTTTTACATGAATCGATTTATTCCTCGAAAGCAATAAGTTAGCTCTATTGCTTTAATAATAAGTATTTAGGCTCAAGAGTCTTTGGAGCGTGATAAACATTTTGATATTATTGGTATATCTAGAGCTCATAAAAGTGTGGTACCGTGAAATTAAAATGTAATAAATATTTGAAAGTTAAAGATATTTCCCGTGCTCTTATTATTTATTTTTGAACTTTGATTAATTTTTTACTTTGAACTTTGATTATTTTATCACCACGTTTGATTATTTTTTAAATACCATTTATCTTTTTTTTTCTCTTCCAAAATGTGATTTTTTGGAATATAACCTTATAATGGTGCATGCTGATTTTTCGCTTATTCTAATCATATCAAAGTCACGTCTGAAGTGACCTACTAATAACCACTTTCCTTTAAAATTCTTTATTAATATATATCTTTAAATAATATTTTTTGTCTCGAAAACATAAAATAAATCAATATCCTTGAACGGAATAAATATAAAATAGAATAAATATAAATAATAAAATAGAATAACAGAGATGTAAATTTATTCCTCATTTAATCTTAGAAAAGGTGTATGAAATTTCATGCTCACAAAAGAAATTTAAATGGTCCTATATACATAAAAAAAAATAAGCAAATTGGGATCATCAGAAGCGTTTCTACTATAAAATGTGATAAAAGGCTTATATGCTTTTAAATATCGAAATTTTTTGCTTAATTGATGAATTTCTTCTTCTTTAAATGTTACGTGAACGCAGTCACGGGTAACAGCTAGTATTTATATAAATATACTATATGGTGTGTATAAAGGCTATAATTCCTATACAGGTCTACACAAAAGAATTCGCAAGGGTTATTCAGTATGAGCGTGAATTGCTTAAACGTGTTTTTAATATGAGTTATTCATTTTTACGCTGAACTGCATTTAGTTTACTAAGAAATGTTTGCAGTATATAGATAAAATGATATACAGGGTCACGCAAAGAATTGGATACTTGGCCGCCTAATAAATGATAATTTCTGTAAATATGATTTCAATAGTTTTAAGAATGTTTTAGTTTGAATTAAATTTTAGCTAAATAGTGGCGTGTAATAAAAGTTCTAGGTAAACTACAGTGCTGTACAAAAGTATTCAAGTATTTTTTCATCTATTAATATAAATTGCTGAAAGAAAATTTCAGCCTTTTATGCGTTTTCTTGCTAAACTAAAATTTCCCTTCATATAGTATATATATCAACCTACATATTTTATACATGTCTATTCAAAAGAATTTTAATACATGTTTGGCTATGGGTGGTAATTACTGAAATTAATTTTTAAAATTTTTTATGCGTTTTCTAAAATGTTCACTTAGTTATCTTCTTTACACTATTTTCCTAAATATTATTACCTTATTTCCCTTAATTCCCCGAAGTTTTGTTAAAGCATTCAGGAAGTGTTGGAAAGTGTTTCATAATCTATGCTTAACGCACGATTTTTCTTTCTTGTTAAGGTTCATATTCTATATGCTACAAAGTCATACTTTTCAACTATGTTGGAAAGTGTAATGAAAGAGATTAACAAGCTGCATTTTCATCTGAATAAGTGGATTACGGCTATAGTTAGCTATACAAAAATCCTTTGGCTTGGTGTATATTAATAATTTTCGAAAGTTTGTTATTACTTCATCACATTTCACTCAAATAAAAATTACCCTGCTGAAAACTAAAAGCCCTCCTTTAGTTTTAAATTTATGGCCGAAAATAATTACTTTTGAAACACCATGGTTAACAGTTTTCCAGTTGGCATTATGACAAATTCTAAAGGAAAATTTTTGTTAGCATTAAAAATTTATAATATTGAACCATAAGTATAGTTTCTTTAACTAGGACTTCCCTCAGAGGAATTAGTCTGAGCGATATTGCTGAGAACATAGAATTAATAATAACATGTGGAAGCAAAGAAAATGAGATGTTATCTTTAATTGTCCATATACTGCGAAAAATTGAAATGATGAAAATAAACGAATCGTAGAATTACAAAATCTTATATATAAATTCGTATACACTGTTTAAAAAAATAGGAAAGCAAACCATGCAAGACAGCCATGCATGGATATAAAATTGAAAGTACGCAATATATTAAAAGTAAAATAGAAAAGGAAACACTAAATTATCTTACATCGGAATTTTAACTGTATAAAATGATGTCAAGAACATAATCAGACGCTCCGCACCAATTTGAGTAACTTCAAATGACAAATGTATAATGCTTAAAAAGAATGGACGATACTTTATATGGCGTGTGCTCCCCCGGAATAGTTAATATTGTACGATATCTGTTTTCCACGGATGCAATGAGGTTGTCGATAACAGTTAAAAAATTCTCTCTTCAAAATCTGATATAGTATCAAAGTACTGAACACATCAACAGTGGCATGCAATGCTTAGTTAGAGTGTGTTTTAGATATGCTCGATCAGATTTAAATGACGAGTGTATGCTGGCCACTACTACGCTGTATTGTTTTGTTTTCAAACATATTCTACACACGTTGAGCTGTATTTAGCATGTATTAAATAAATTAAATCGGCAATGATTGCAACATAAAGTATGACACAAGATCTGAATATATCGTCTGCATAACCTTTGAGCTGTCAAAGTGTCATTTGAAGTAATTTACAAATCCATACATATTTTTTCAGTAAATCATGCAAGCTAAAATACGCCAATATGAACCCGATTATGAAATTTCAGCAGAATAAGTTAATATATAAAAAATCTACTAATGATAATTGAGAATATGATTTTATGATAAAATGTCTAGTAAAATGAATCAGAAAAAAAATTAATATCACATTTAAAACGGCACTTCCAGTGGCCTTCGCGAGAGAGAGAAAAGCCTAGACAAGGAACGCTTTAACAAGTACTTTCGGGCAACCTACTCACAATTTATTTAATGCTAAGTGGGTATGTATCCGTTTTCTTGCATTTAAATTGCATGTTTTTTGGAGGAAATGCAGCATTAGGAAATATTTAAAGTTACTATACCTAATAATTCCAAATTAATGTTAATTGAGATCGCTTTCCGTTCATTTCATCTTTTTATTGCCGAAACGTCAGTGAAGGCTTACTGTGGAGACACGAAAAGTTTTGATTTCCGTTTGTCTGTCTGTCTGTCTGTCTGTCCGCCTGTTCCGCGATAACTGCCGCAAAAAGCATCCGATCGGCTTGAAATTAATGTGGCATGTTGATGAGGTACTCGGACTTAGCTGTATGGTTTTTGGTTAAATTTGGTTCATTCGTTCGGGAAATATAGAACATTTTATTTTGCTCTGTAATGCTTTTCAATGGCAAGTCAGACGATTTTCAAATTTTCATTTGTTGAAAGAAATGGCTCATATAAAAAATGGATTTAAATGGTAAATTTTTGATGCTGAAATTTTTAAATAAGAGTAGTAAATTATTCCTATTAGTTTGCAATTTTGTCAAAACATTTGTCAGAGCTTTTAAATTAGGTGTATAACTTATGATGGAATTTTATACATGTGTTCGAATAATATAAAACATTTTATTTTATGAATTTACTTATATTTCATTTTTTTCTTTTAACCGTTGCGTAGCAACTATATCTCATCTAAAAATATCATAAATGTGAAAGTATGTATGGTTTTTAAAGTCAAATCAAAGTTAAAAGGAATGAATTAATGAATGCCTTTGTATAGATATTTGCATATAGATTGATTTAAACGCAGAAATGAAAATAGTATTTATATACTATATAGAATAATATCTTTATTTATGTATTCAACTATTTTGATTATAAAGGAAAAAGTTCGTTATTTTCATACAGAATAAACTGACATTATTCTGTTAAACTTTATAAACTTTATTGTTGCCAAAAAAAAAAAAAAAAAAAAAAAAAAGGGAATAACAATTTCTCCCAAAGAGTTCATTTTAATTTGTAAGATTTTCACGTGCAAAGGGAAAATGCAGCAAATTACAAATAATAAAAAAGATAAATAGGACAGGAATGAATACATATAAACATTTCACACCAAATACCACCTAAATTAATTTTTGTAGTGGTATTTTCCCACACTACGAAGAAAGATTCCTCGATTTACACGATTTTACTTGGCCTTCCTTTTCTCATTGGTTGCGATTTCATTTTCGCAATTGCGTATATTAATTGGCACAAAATTTTACATTTTTATGACTGAGGTATATGTAAGGCCATACAAATAAGAAATTCCGTATTGTTTCCTATAAAATGTGATAAAGTGTTGGTTAACTATATATGTTTCTATTAAGAGGAGCAGGGCTGCCAAGCCTCCGGCGTTCTGGATACCAGTATTTTAATACAAAAAATGTTACTTTATTTAATTGAAACATTTGCGCGATTTAAAAGAACAACATTTTCTGTAAGGTAATAGTGTTGTGCAAAAAGCCTGAGACTTGCCATGTCTGGTGGTGAGTGAAATGTTTTATTTAATGCATTTATCTCTATTTTAATGCTACGTGAACAACGTCCCGTGTAACAGCTTGTAGAGTGTAAAATAAATTATTAAAATAATCCCTATTACGAAAAATGAAACAAAATGCCCGGCTAAGGGAAATAAAAGGTTAGTTAACCTTTCGTAATTTGACCTGAACACAGGTGTGCATCAAATTTCAACGGTGTTTGTAACATCACGATTTTAAATTAAATATGGATACTATTAAAAGGCTATCACGTGGACACGATGATGAATTATTAACCGTTAGGTTTAGAACTCCCCCTACTTTAGGGTGATTTTAGTAAGTTAATGCTATCGAGTACATTTTTAGATATTTAGATTAGATCTTAGATATAAATATTGCAGAATGGTAATCAAAATTATTATTAGATTTCTAAATTAGATGTCTCAGTTTACATTTCCAAAAGTTCATTATCCATTAGATACAGATGTTTGTGGTTAGCAGGCAAGTAAATACTTCTGTATGGATATTAGGATAACGTAAAATGCTTGGCCAAATTGTTGCTTATCCTTATAAATCGCAGTGTAAAAATGAATCTAAGATATAGGATAATCATTAACTCAATCAATAGAAAATTACAAATGCAAAATAAATTACACAACGGGGGGTTCAGGGGGGGGGGCACCCCCTGAAGAAATTTGCTTTATTATATAAAAATTACTAGAATAAGTAGCTCGTGAGAATTTCAGAATATCATTACATAACAACGTGTTTAATTTAACGCTTCTAATGTCTGAAACCATCGAAATATTTTTTTCTCCTTCTATAAATGTTTGTGTAATTTAAAAGTTTAAATTTTGTTTTTGTAGAAAGATTAATATTAAGCAAAATTTGCTAAAAACAATAAGTTGCAGAGATGACGTTGAGGCTCTTGATCTGCAGATTTACTAGTATTTTAAATTTTTTAGAAACCATTCATAGAGACATTTTTATATTTTAAAACTAACCCGAAGCAAACTTTCAAGATTTTGGGCTCAGCAGTAACACAGAAATAGAAAATTTTCGAAATTTTTTTGTTTCTGCCGTGTTTTATATAGCGACATATTTAGAAATTGTTCTATTGCGAGAATTTACGTCATGATAAATATAGCCATGTCAATTTTCATGTTTATATTCCTAACAATTCTATGTACATGAAATATGAATATCAAATTCACAATATTTCATTTATTTTATTAAGGTGAATCTGTCGTCCTTTGAAAATATAGTTTTTCTATATTTATTTAATTTGAATTCTATGTACTTCGTTACTTAGATCATCTTTAAATCTTTTTCTGCTTTGTTTAGTCTTTCGGTTTTTTAGAATTCGTTCTACAACGAGCATTTATATCTTATAAATTACTGCCATGCCAAAGTTCTAGTTTCTAACCCAACAGTATCCCAGAAATTTCAGTATTCCAAATAAATCATAATTTAGTATCTTTCTAGAAATTTTTACGTTTATCCGTCAAATTGAACCTTTTAGAGAGCGTTCATAACGAGTATTTACATCTTAAAAGTAACTACCACACCAAATTTAAAGTTTCTAACCCAATCAATATCACAGAAATCACAATTTTAGAACTTATTTGCTCCTGCAGCGATGTAGGTTGTTGCACTGAAATAAAATACAGTCTTTTTTTCGGAGCAGAGATGGCCACCAACATTTTTTTTTTTAAGTTGGCTATGTAGTTTCAGAGATAACACCTCACAAACGTACAAACATTAACACTATTATACACTTTATAATATTGTAACGCTTTATAATATTAGCATTAGATGTACATGTACTGATACAAAAGCCATTTATCTGTTGCAAACTAAAGTGCCCGGCGTTGCCCAGAATTTAAAGGATGTTTATTCTGAAAAATCAATTTCAAAATTTAACATACAACACAAAACTAACATTAAAAAAAGCAGCCGAAATGTTGTACGCATGAATCAAATGAAAACACTACACAAAAATGTATAAATGTATATAACATACGCAAAAAAATACAGCTATAAATGAACTTATTTCTATTTATAATTGGAGCAATAATGTTAAAATACGCCAATATTTCCCTAATCGGGATTTTATCATGTTTCAATACATTTTTCACACTCATATGACGTTATACTATATTCACCACAACCTTTATATTTCCAATATGACGTAATATTTTCCTCTTTTACGTGAAAACCTTGAAATAGAAAAGTTATAAAGTTATATTCACTTTCATTTAAATTCGTCAAACTATTTATTTCATTTTCATTTTTTCACTTGAATATCTTGCAATAGAAAAGTTATGATGATCTTTTATGATTCACCTTTTTTTTTAATTCGGCAAACTATTTATTTCATTTTCATTTTTCGCGTGGAAATCTTGCAGTAGAAAATTAATTGTTGTAGTAAGAATTTTATTGTGTATTTTAATTGTTGGAAACTGCTATAACGAAAAATGTTTACATTTGGTAAGAAATTGCTGTTAAATTGGTGGTTTTTTATTAATTAAAAATTAACTATAAATTATTTCGATTCTGGATTATTTTGTTGCTTCGTCCGTGTTTTAATACACATGTACATATCTTTTCACAATTTTGTCTTCCCAAACTGTGGATTTGTATAGAATTACAAACAAACAGATAGACAAGTTTTACTTTTTATATATTAGATTATATACAAACATAAATATCTTATCTAATACGTGTTAGCAGATGCATTTTTAAATAAATATATATATAAACCAGTATCATACTTATTCTGCTTTATTTTCATAGTCATTTATATCATTTGGTAAAAAATCTCACTTTCTTAACCCCGAATTGCGTGCTTTTTACAAAAGCGCCAAAGTCCATATAACAGCGAAGTACCTTGAAAAGCATTAAGTGCATGGTAATAAGGTACTTAGAATGCGACATTTATGATCAATCATTATTGGCATTCAATCTTATAGATTGGCGATACAATTTTGGTCGACGGGGTAACTAAGTAGTACCAAATACTGTACTGCAATTTAACTTAATCTTCTCTATTCTAGTATTTTAAGATTTTTAACTTCTAAACATAGCACATTTTCAATTTTTATACCGTCGTATTGGAGAGAAAAAATTCTTTTAAATGCAATTTGTTTGAAAACTGCATCTCAATTTATTTTTGAAATATTAATTTTTTTGTAGTTTTTAGAGCCATTTGTTTAATTTTAGAAACTCAAGTACTGTATTTCTGTAGAAAGTAGGGGGAAAATAGTTGGAAAATAGTAATTATACCTTTTTGTTGCCTTTTTCCCTTAACAACTTTAAAAAATGTAATTAAAATAGTACGTGCTATTTAGAAACAATATAAATGAATGATTTCTTTTTCAAAATGTAATTTTAAGTATCTATATTAATATTACAAACAAATGAGGGAATATAAATCATGAGTTAGCCGATTTTTTTTTTTTTTTTTTTTTTTTTTTTTTTGTAGATTTTCTTGAATGACAATATCTTTTTTTTTTTTTTTTTTTTTTTTTTTTTTTGGATTTGTGTATTATTCAGCGATAGTGACGTTCTATGCGTACTTTACTGTAGAAGATGTTTAAGACTGGGTCGTAAATGAAGAATTCTTTAGCGGATGCGGATGACGTCATTCTGAACGAAATAAAAGCGTGTGTTTTAAGTCTTAAAACTGAAATATGTTTTGTACTATCCATATGTATATTTTTTTTTCATCGAGGGTGATACTAAATTCTGAAAAAGAGAGTTCCTGTTTTCTATTTTATATTAGGAACTTTTCTGTATCAAAGCTTCTTCCCGTTTTCTAGTTTTTTTCAATCTTTGTGCAGTTTCGGCCTCAAAAAGTGAGATTCGTTGCAAATAGCTATGAAAGGAAACCTGATAAACGTTTATGCTTTTTTTTTACAAGTTATATGGCACACATGTCTTATACGCACCGAGGTACCTGATTGGCGCCAAAGTGGCGTTACTTTGCCTGACATGGTAATCAGTGGCGGCTCGTGACTGTCATATTTTGGGGCGCTAAATGCATGGTGGACAGTATTATTCTTTTCTTACCATTATTTAAAAAAAAAAGATTACCTTGTTTAATGGTTGAATATTCTGCCAACAAATATGGCAAAGATTTCTTTTAAAGCAATAGCGGTAAGAGAAGAATAAATTTGGCAGCTATGGATTCAGTGCCCCCCCAAAATGCCAGTCACGAGCCACTACCGATGTATATATAATGCTATTATAAAATGTTTTGTTCTATAATTATATCATTTTTTGATTATTATTTCCTTTTAAAAATAATAGAAAACGTTTTGTTTATCACTTTGTTTTGTTTTCATATCGAAATAAAAAATAACGTGCTATTATAGCACGCTATATGTAACTGGTATTCGAAAACGACGTTTTTGCCAAGTTGGCATAAAAAAATCACGCCAAACCCGGTGCGTTTATGGATTATGTGCCATAAATATAAACATTTTATTTATATATATAATATCATTGCTTTTTATATACAATTTACTTTTGTTTGTATATAAAAATAGGTAAGTGGCTTGTTAACACAAACGAAATTGTATAAATCTTTAAAAAATTGCTGAAGTATATGAAATAATGAATAAGTTGCACATAAATACGCATAAAAAGCTTGCTTGTCACGCCAAACATATTTTCTCTACCTCGCGAAGCTCCTTATACAGGAAAAGTACCAATTTCATTTTTAAAGACTAAAAATAATTAATATAAATGGAAATTGTTTTTTTTTTTAAATCATGTTTTCATTAAAATTCACAAAAATTTAGAAAATATATATGTTTTTTAAATGCAATAAATAGTAGAAAAGTCTTGAAAAAAAAAAACCTTAAATGCAGGGAGTTTAAATTTAATTCAATTATGGTGAGTTCAATTATGGAAGATAACTGGTTTTAAATGGCAGTTTTGCCAAGTTAGCCAGCTATCTCCAAGTTGGATTCATATATAGAAACTTTTTTGTCACAAAATTTGGCGATATTTCGCCACGTTGGACAAAGTTTGGCGATATCGTGGTAACCCTGTCATTAGTACTTTTCTACAAATACTCATTGTTGAAGCTAATGCTGATTTCTCTATAGAAATTCAAACGTAACCATTAAGTAATTCCCCCCCCCCACACACACACCATTGCCCCCTTAGAGATCGAACTTTAAAAAATGAATGTCCAATTCATATATTGCCTCAGGAATACATATATATTCCAAATTTCAAAACTCTATATCAACAGGAAGTGGGTGAAAAATGAATCACAAGATTTGAGTGCCACAGACAAATATAAGGCACAGATGTCATATACCCCATATTGGCGCGATTTTTTTGCGAGGCAAATTTGGCGAAAACATCAACAGCATAAACAACAACATCCGGGTTACCACATCAAAAAAATAACAACACTTTGGCGCCAGTTAAGTACCCGTTGCGTATATGACATTGGCGTCAGAAAAAAATCGCGCCAATCTGACATCTGTATCAAATATAATTGTAAGTTAAAAGAAAGCATGTAAAACAGAAAATAAGAAGAAATGATGCTATAAAGGAAAATATTTTATTAAACATCATATAATTGTTTCTACTTTTCACACGCGAAATATAAAATATGCTTTTGGCGATTAAAAAATGCTATTGAGAGATTATCGCAAAATCTCAAATCAAAGTTTTTATGACTTTTTTCTTTTAAATAGAAAAACAAACAGGTTTCTTTTCCTGTTTGATCAAATTTAAATATGTTTTATGGCAATTCAATATTACTGCGTGCTTATTTTTTTTATATGCTCCATGTGTTCAAACCAGTTGTCTACGAAAACATCCACGGTGAAAGTGACGCACACCAAATTTCTATGACGTATGCGGATAAATTGTGCTTTTTTTATCAGTTTTTTTATATAATATTTAAACGGTTTGGAACTTATTTTTCATAGCAGGTGCATTCAGTAGGCGACCCTCATAGGTACCTTCTGGTGCAATCAGAAACGAATTCCGACAAATATTTTTTGAGTTATGCTTGACGAAAGGTTTTTATCAGGCTTTTTTTTAGTAGGACATGGCGTTAATATCCATCGTAGCTGTAATGTGTCCGGACAGTAATATCTCACTGAGTATTAGCCTTCGCTTCGCTCAGACAATTAAGACTTTAAACGGAAATTGATGTCAGTAATCAAATAGAATAATGAATGTGGATGATTAGATTGAAATGTTTGTTTTATTTTTGCGAAAGCTAAACCAAATAATTTTGATAAATATTCGAAGTACATATAAATTTATACCGAACAAAACATCGGAATGCGCGATTGATAGACATCGTGCCGGACATAGTATATCAGCATGTGTGTAGTGCACCACCTGTTACTGCACATCATACGAAATGACTTCCTAGAAAAAGAAGAGAGAAGAGTACTACAAAACAAACTGATATTTGAGATTTGTTTTCGATGACTTCTAGAAGTAGGCTTAATGTGTAGCCCTATAGTGCACGTTTTCATTTTATGTTCATATCTTCATGCTGTACTTTACAGTATTGAATATTTTTTAACCATTTTTCCAAATGGTTATTGTTCTCTTCAGGGTAGGAAATCAAAAGCATATCTGAAGCTTTTTATTGGTTTAATCCGCATTTTATTCGCTTTCTGATTGGTCTATACAGTAATCTGTATTTCCCTTTACTTTCAACAGAGATGGACCCCTTCTGTTGCCACTATGAGAAAAAAGTAATAAAAACTAAAAAAAAAATTAATAACTCAGAAACAAATTGAGATACAGCTTTCAAACAAATTGCATTTAAAAGTACATTTTTTTCTCTATACGACGGTGTAAAAAGTAATATTGTGGGATATTTAGAAGTTTAAGAATGAAATTTCATTTAAAATGCGTTGTCAGATTTCTTGGAAATCTGACGATGGAAAAGCCTTTTCTCGAACAGCCAATGAAATGCTTGGAAATACGCAAGTTTCAGGTGAATAATACGTACGAGTCGTAGGCGATTTTTATCGCTTGGAATTTTTACATGTAATAACACTATTAATGTTTAATTCATGGCGTACGTAATGTAGGATCAACTCCGTGCGATTTTTTATGTCTTAAATTTTAGTCTTTGAAAAAAACATTTCCAAATGGTCGTTGTTAAATTGCTTTCTTTTTTTTTATTCTATTCAAGCTGTCTAAGGAAGAAAAAACATATTTTACTGTCATTTTTTGTTTAATTCTAACTTCTACACGTTTTTCCCGGCATTGATCCTGTAATCCAGTAAAATTTCGTAATCCGGCATGCTTCAAGTCCCGAACGTGCCGTATTAGAATCTGTTTACTGTATTATCTCAGATGTCAGCAAAAATACATGAGAGAGGTCGCCCGTTGGTGTGGTCAGTAAGCGGAGGCTGCTGTCACCCCGAGGGCCCGGGTTCGAGTCCCTGGGTAAGACATGGATGTAATCGTGAATGTCCCATTGTATTTATATAATATATATGTAATGGAAAATAAAAAAATGTTGTGACTTGTTGTTATTTCTGTATAATAAGGATCATTCGAGGTGACAGCCATTGTAGCTATAGGCCCCAAAGCATTCTCCACTTCGGTGGACGTCAAATGTCAAATACATGGGAGAGAAAGGGTGCGTATTAAGTCCGTTGGAGCATAGCATTGAAAAATAAAAGTCGATTCAAGCAAATTTTGCATCTGGATAAGATCGTCAGGCGGTATAGGTGCAGATTTCCAAAATGTGAAAGGAGCCAGTGGCACCTAAACCGCAAAAATCCAGTCGCTACATTGTGAAACAAACCCATAAAAACATTAGTATTTGTATAGGTGGGGGGGGGGGGGGGGGCTAAATTCAAAGTGAAAAATATTTAATATATACACATGTACAAGGAAACACAGACTAATTACATCAAATGGGTAGGGTAAAGTGCCCATTTTTCATTTCCCCAGTCACATTTAGGCCCTAAATGTTGTAATTTTCAGTGAAAACCTACCAAATTTGGATTTTACATAGACTAACTACCGACGCACAAATAAACATAGGCAAATATCGTACAAAAAAATTTTCACAATGCGAAAAATTGTACCAAAAAAATGCAAAAGAAAAAAGAAATGGTCCCAATTTCGTCCCCTCGAAAAATCCAACACTCCGAGTGTTAACTTACAACTAAATAAAAATTTATTTCTAAATGAGTAAGTAATTTAATTTACATTAAAGAAAGGCACAAAGAAATGTACTAATTATCAATGGAAGAATAACATAACGAAAGATTAGCCATCCAAACATGTGGAAAAAATTGAAAAAATTGTCATGCAAAGCCATTCCTAAGTCGTCCCGGGACGAAAATAAGAAATCCAAGGGGGGTGAAATTGGGACCACGCTACTTCCCAATATGGCGGAGCTTCAGTTCCCGTAAGATGAACTCAGCGTCCTAAAACTCACTGTATGCTACTGCCAACATCTTACCTACTTAAAATACATGCAATGAGTAAGAAATAAATACTTACAGTACAGTAAATTGCGTTCTACAAACGACGTAATAAGAAATCAGGTCTTCTAAAAATAGGAAATTCGGCATCTTTAATTTATGTATGCGTCTTGGCGAACGAAACTTTCAATACTGACCCCTTTTACATTCCGTCCCCTGTGCCTTGCGACATAAGTGACGCCACTTTCACAGAGGCGTAGAAGTTAAGGGGGACGAAATTAGGAAACTTTACCGTATATTTCATTTAATCATAAAATTCTTTAAATGTGATTATTAAGTGTAATATAAATCTTAAACTATGTTCATTCGGAAGTTATAGTTGGGCAGGATAAATTTTAAAAAATGTATAAGCTAAGCGATCATGGAAGTCGGGAATATTAGAAAAACAATTTCTTGTTTTAATTTTATCAAATACAATTACTTATAAAAAAAGTGAATGTGTGAAATTATTTTGCGCTATAAAATCAAAACATACTTCAGACATTTGTTTTTCTATGTAATGCAATAGTTTGCTGTATTAAACAGATCATTCTGGAATGTTGTAATTATGAAGGAGAGTGTGCGGATTTGATTTTAAAAAAAGTAGAAATCCGCCATTCGCAGAAAAGGCTATGGACCATGCGCATCCCTGTATAACGCATGGCGACTGAGACATCGAAATTTAGAGGCCAAGGCAAAAAATTTAGTCTCCACGTGGCGACTGGCGACCGTGAATCTGCACCTATATTAGACGGGTTACGATATCTCTGTGACCAAATAAGACTATGGCATTGATTTGGCGGTTGCGGAATGAAGCTAATTTAAGTTGTTTAGTATCGTCTTTAAAAAACAAAACAAAACTATAACAGACGTGCACGGGTGAGGGTATATAAATTACAAGGCAAAAACAAGGCAAAGAATTCAAATTAACGTATTTATCTTATAGGTATATTACGATACAAAGACATGATTTTTAACAAAATGGACAGGTTAAATTAAATGAAAAGGGGAAATTATAGGATGCAAGATAAAGGAAAGGGGAAATTCTATTAATATATGATTCCGATATCGTAGGTTCGTTTACAGGGGTACTCAAAATAACTCCTATACATTACGGTCTATGGGAAAAAATCGTTTCAGGTGTATTGTAATGATATTACATTGCTTTAAACATACTGAAATTTATAGATATCACTGAGGTGTATTACAAGTCGCTAACTGCAGAAGATGGTGTGCGAAGAACTTATTGTCCATTTACAGGGATAAACAAAAGCATTTGGCTATAATACTGCCTATGAACAATAATTACTGGTGTACTTTTCAGTTGTAATACGTGTTTTTAAATTTAACTACATTTTTGCCTACTACTTGGTGCCTCGGTGTGTATGTATTTTATATGTATATTTTATATTTATGTGTATCATATACTGGGCTGCGCAAAAGAGCTAAATACATTTCTTTTTCTTGCCGGAAATTTCTGCAGGAGAATTTTGAACTGTGCTGTGAATTTAACTGAACTAACTTTTAGCACACTATATAGTATACATACAAATATATATATACTATACAGGGCTGCACAAAAAATTCAGATGTTTTGCCTATGATGGTTTTGATGGTTATTGCAAAATTTGGATATTCAAATGCCAAATTGTTTATTTAGCCATCTTCTTCCATCTTAATAAAGTGCGAAATTTTGTTACAATATTCTGGATGTGTTGGAAAGTGTTTTATAATCTGTGCTGGACGCATGTATTTTCCATCTTGTTTTTTGATAAAATATGCATAGGATGTAAAACCAGTATTGCAATATTGTATTTATTAATTTTACACTGGTAATGGTTTGAATGCGATTAACTACTTAAATGGTTTCAATATTCTTTTTCAATAGTTCCAAAGAAAAATGCACACCAATATCAGTTGTTTAAAGTGATTACGCAACTGTTGTTGCTCCCTTAAAGAAATGTGGTATCGTAATGTCCCATTGTTCCAATCTATCTCATCTATGCTATCGATAAGAAATTTTATAACTCTTTGAGACATTATTTTTAATACTATTCTTATTATTTTTGTTATCTTTATGCAATTCAAGGTCGATTCACTGTTAGCAACAAAGAAGTAGTTGATACTTTTTGAGTTATCATGTTATATATTTATTTTATCTACTAAAATGTGTAAAATAATGAAAGATGTCGCAGACGCACTGTGTTAGAGAGAATTTTTTTAATATATTTATTTTACTTACTACACTGAGAAAATGATATTGTTCTGGCTTCTAGAATCTAAATTGTGGGTCTAGAAAATATAGTTTAAACTCTAGTTGTCTTTTCTATAGAGTTGTAGAGACTCCTACTAGAATTCAAGAACGTTTATCTGTATTCTCGTAGTCAAATTTATTTAAAATTCTCTGCAAATCGATGCTAACCCAAAAGGTTAGTTTTATTAACTATAATTATAGTTTGTGAAACCATTCAAGGAATCATGCGCTCATTTCTTACTAGTGAAACGATAATGAATCGCTAGTTAAACGATTCATTATCGTTTCGTTACCTAGAAAACAAGAGACTAGAAATTCTAGATCGCTTCGTCTATTCAGCTTAGTTGTTTACTCTATTTGCATAGCTCAGAAATCTATATTTCTAGTTATGGGATTCAGAAAATGACTACGTGTTCATTCTAAGTGAAGGCGGTACTTTTTTTCAGTGTAAAAGGTTTAAAAAAAGGGAAAGATGTCGCAGGCGTACTGGGTTAACGAATTTTTTTTTTCACAATTTTCGAAAGAAAACTCCGTTTTCAAATACGTGCATCTTAGTTTATTTCATTACTAGTGATTCTTTCTGCATTGCACAGTCCCTTCTAAAAATAGCACAAAGCGCGAAACATTTCTAAAAACACAATCAAAAATTGCGAAAAATTTAAAAATTGTAAACGAAATCTGAATAAACTTCACTGTGAAGACAAAAAAATACTACATCGTGCAGGAAGACTTAAAACAGATTCCTTTTACTAACGTGAAACTAGTTGGATGTGCCAATCCCAAAACTTTTTTCTATCTCATATATTTTAATATTTCAAAATGATGTTGCAAATGTCAATATTTCATTTTTATTAGTTCAATACCATATCAACTTTGACTTTCATATTAAACTCCTGTTTCAGTTAGTTAATCGGAGTAAAAACGAGTTAATCTCCATCATGATATTTATTAAAATCACGAATAGACGCGAATAGTCGGCTAATCTGGAAGGAAAGTTCCCGCCGATTCACGAGCCACTGGTGTACAATAGAACTATCAAAAATTAGGCAAATTACACAAAAAATTTGTATCCCAGCGCCCCCTTCCAGTTGAATTTTTCCAAATTCAGGGAGGACCTTCTTGCAATGGCCAAATATACACAAAAAATTTGGTTGAATTCTATGCGTAACTTCATACACTTTCCGATAGTACAATTGAAATTGGCACAAAAATCGCTATTACAGCGCCTCCTTCCGGCGGCATTTATCCAAATTCAGGGAGTACCTTCTTGCCATGACCAAAAAAACACACAAAAAATTTAGTTCAATTCTATACATAACTTCATACACTTTTTGATGGTACAATATTCAAAATGGAAAAAAAATCCATATTACAGCGCCCTCTTCCGGCGGAATTTTTCCACATTCAAGGAGGGTCTTCTTGTCATGACCAAAAGCACACAAAAAAATTGGTTTAATTCTATGCATAACTTTAGACACTTTTTGATAGCACAATTGAAAATGGCACATAAATCGCTATTACAGCGCCCCCTTCCGGCGGAATTTTTTTCAAATTCAGGGAGGACCTTCTTGCCATGATCAAAACATACACAAAAAATTTGGTTCAATTCTATGCATAACTCCATACGCTTATCGATGGTACAATATTCAAAATGGCTCAAAAATCAGTATTAGAGCGTCCCCTACCGGCGGATTTTTTTCAAATTAAGGAAGGATCTGCTTGTTATAGCCGAGAACTAAAACAAAAAACTTGGTTTAATTCTATGCATGTCTTCATACACTTTTCGATGGTACAATATTCAAAATCGCCAAACAATTCGCTATTACAGCGCCTCCTTCCGGCCGATGTTTTACAAATTAAGCGAGGACCTGCCTGCTATAGCCAAAAACTTAAAAAAATAAGTTGGTTCAATTCTATGCGTAACTTCATGCACTTTTTTATGGTACAATATTCAAAATTGCACGAAAATCGCTATTACAGCGCCCCTTCGGGCGGAAGTTTTCCACATTCAAGTAAGTCCTTCTTGTCATGACCAAAAACACACACAAACTAGTTAGATGTGTCAATCCCAAAACTTTCTTCTATCTTATAAATCTTAATATTTCAAAAAATAGTTATGTTAATCCTTCATTGTTATTAGTTCAATACTATAACAACTTTCATTTTCTTCTTAAATTTCTGCTTCAGTCAATTAAACGGACTAAAAATGAGTTAATCTATATCATGATATTTGTTAAAATTAATAGTTTTTCCTTATCCTGTTGTTATCAGCTGTTTGCGAATATCCGGCTTAGCAAGAAGCGAGTTCCCATCGCTGCACGAGCCACCGATGGACAATAAAACTACGAAAAATCAAGAAAAGTATAAAAAATCGCCATCACAGAGCCCCTTTACCGCGCAATATTTCGAAATTCAAGGGGAACCTGTTGGCCATATCCAAAATTATGCACAAAAATTTGGTTAAATTGTAGGCATAATTTTATACACTTTTTGATGGTACAATAAAGGAAATGGCACAAACATCGCTAATGCAGCGCCCCCCTTCCGGCAGATTTTTTTCAAATTTCGGGAGGACTTGCTTGACACAGCTAGAAACATGCACAAAAAAATTGGTTCAGTTATATGCATAAGTTTATACATTTTTCGATGGTACAATAATGAAAAGTACCTGGTACACCGAGCATCAGTCGGTGATTTTTTTATTCTGCGATCATATTGCAGTGAAAAAAAATTATGCATTTATTATTTAAGCGTATTTATTTCTACATGAAAATGTCATTTCTACTTTCTAAAAATAATAACACATACTAAATATTCTTTTTTTGAGCTTTTTATTTATTATGAAATCTATATCCCTTTCTTAGTACTTTCTAGTAAACCATTTTGTTACGTATTTCTGCAGTCTTTTAAATACTAAATTGATTGATTGTTGGTGTATTCAGTACTTCTTTCCATACAACATTATGAGTGTGATGAGGATTTTCTGTAGGTAGAAGTACCTTTAAGTTATTTTGCCTCTTAACCCTGGAAAAGCAACGTAGAGCATTCCATGCATAAAAACAGGTGTCCATAAGTCGACACCAACAAATTCGACGGTCTGACCTTGAGCTTTATGTATAGTTATTGCAAATGCTGGCCTCACAGGAAATTGATACCTTTGCATCGTGGATCCAAGTTGACCTCTGCTTGAATCGAGAGTTATTCGCGGAATATGTACTTCGATACCTGAATATTCTCCTGTGATTATTTTTGCTTTGATTATGTTATTGCAAAGATCTTTAACAATTGGCCTTGTTCTATTGCAAAGGCCTTCTGAAACATCTAAATTGCGCAATAGTATGATTATTGCGTTATTTTTAAGCTTTAACTCATGAGGTGGCAAATCAGCTATTTCGATGGAATTGAGAAATTCCGTCGTAAAGTGGACTGCTCCTTCAGGTTCATCTTTGACGGAATCGTAGCTGTGGTAGATTTTATACTCGCCAGGAAGTTTCTCAATAATTTCGGCGTTAATCTTGCTGACATCTTTATTTAATGGCGCAAGGATAGCTCAATCCTTCATTTCTTCATAACTTCCTTTCTTTAAGCAGTTTCCAAAGACTTCATCAATGAGATGACCATTTGAAAGTATATCTACGGGTAGTTCGATTTCACCCATCGCGTTCTCAGGTAGCTCCCCATTTCCAAGTTTGAAAAGATATTTGGCAAATTCTCTTTGTTCCGGATCAACGTGCATGTTATCTGTTAATGAAATTGAATTGAAGTGGTGCCACAGCTCACTCTTTTTGATTGATAAATACACTATTTCACTTCTGTTTGCTCGTAGTTGGACGGGTAGACATTGACGAAAGTCCCCTCCTAGGACCATAATCTTTCCACCAAATGGCAAAATTGGATTTCCAATAGAGCGCCGCAATTTGTCTATGTTGTGAAGTCCCTGTTTTGGCAGCATAGGAGCTTCATCCATCAAAAATTCATCAACTTTGCTGAGTTCGACTGCTTTAGCGGATCTAGGTTTGATGTTGAAACTTGAATCCGATGTCAATGGAACTTTAAGTCCAAAAGTCTTGTGTGAAGTACTTCCATCAGGTAAGCAGAATAGAAGCAATCCCAGTGAATGCCATGCACTTTAAGCTTTTGTCCTGAAAAGATGTAATAAAGAGTTTTGTATACAAAAGTCTTTCCAGTGCCTCCAAGTCCATCAATAAAGAAACATTTTGATCGAGGGGTTGAATCGTTTACTGAATGTAAGATGGTATCAATAATTTCAATTTGTCTGCCTTTAAAAAGTTGATACATATGTTCTCCAATAGAAATAGACTCATTGGTGTTCATAGTTTCTTCATTTAGCACGATCTCGTATCCATCAATATCGTCCATACCAAGTTGATGAATCCAGTATAGGAAATTCCTACCTTCAGTAGCTTCTGTATTTAACTTGAATGCGATAATTCGATAAGCACGCTTAAGCGCTTCTTCGAGAGAATTAACCATCCGTCCTGTTTCTTGGATGAAGTCTTCAGCCAAATCTTTCTGAAACATTTCCCATAGGCATCTTGGATTTTCAGGAGATCCAAAAATGAGATTCTGTGTAAACAGCGTTCTCATGACTTTAGGCATCTTTGACGTAGCAGATTCTCGCAGACTTTCAATCCATTGTTGGTCATCGTAAGTTAGTCCACGAACTAAACAAACTTGTTTATATGATACATATGTAATGCCATCAACTAATAGCATATCTTCAAAGCTTGTTGCATTCTTAACATGGTACAGCAACATTCGTAAGTGGTGGAGTTCTTGCTGGGAGATGAAATTTACGTTATTTATTCGACCAATAACGCGTAAACGGCGACATCTCTGAATCCATTCGCTAGATTTTCCATCCCATTTGAAGTATTCAGGAATTTGCCAATAGTAGTGATATATAACTTCTTGAGAATTTCCGTTCAGAAGATTATTTTCTTCTATTTGTTTTAGGCCTCGATTATGCCGGAAATATGCCTCTAATGTTGAACCTTTCTGACCCGTATCTGCTAAATCTTCTTGTGCTAAATCAATGTTTGCAATTCGAAATTGACCTGGTAAATGGATATCTAAGCGTTGAACAGAATGGCTTTTCTTTTGAATCTCGTTGCCAAATAATCGCCAACATGCTTCTGGTGGAGTGATACACCGACCTTCAATATAGGTGTCTATTTCATTGTACATAAGTTTTCTTTGGTTTTCAACGACCTTTATTGTTGCACAATCATGCCCTTCTTAGATATATTTGTAGAGATATTTTACAGCCCGAATATTTCCTACATATTCAACGTTTATATGGCACTTGTATCTCTTCAACAGATAAGCACTGTATGGAGCTACGTGACGGTTATCTCTTGTTATTTTGAAACTATTTATATCCTTTCGATAAACGCATGCTCGTGCGAAAATTCTAAACTATGTTGATCCAACTGTGGGTTATACTTACGTCGATAACTTGGTTTTTCATCGTCCGCTAAAGAAGTGATTTCGTTAAACATTTTAGGATAGTTGAAGCGACATTTCATGCACCCATTTTTATTAATCATACACGGTGCATTTGGGTTTAGTTTCCCACACGGATTGTGAATCATCCATTTTAGCACCTGATTTCGTAATTCAGGATCATTATTAATGGGAATTTTCGCTGAAATCATGTCATGAAGTTTCTCTGGGTTACGGATTCTATCTTCAGGAGCCATAATCTGCAGGAGATGCATATGTGGGAGGCCTCTTTCTGGAATTCTATTGTATAAATGTAAGCGGCAACCTTTCCAAATACTTGTTTTTTGTCCAATTCTTCAATAATGTCATCGAATTTAATTTTACAAACTCTAGCGACGAGATCAGGTCTATCTTGAGCAGGTTGCTCATGTATTATTCCATTTTCCAAGACAACTCTTGATGCCTCTTTAATTTCTGGCTATTCAGGATTTGATGTCACAGTGATAAAGAAATCTGGCGATCCATATCTGTAGACAATGGCCATCGAATCTTCGAACTGTTCAACATAGTATCACGTCGATCCAATGAATGAAGATGGCAGTATTATCTTTTCACCAACAACGGCTTTTTTCTTTTCAGCGAGTGCCTTAATAATGTGGTTAACACCAGAATATTGGTCAGCAAGAATTTTTTTTGATTAGCCTTGATCCATTGGATGCGATCGCGCTCTACTCTGATGTATGTATCAAAGTAGTATTGTTGTAAAAGTCGACCACCAAAATGCAAAGCGTTGAAGTGTATTTGGCGCAAATCTGCACCTAAAATAGATGTTTTTGGAGGAAGGTATTTAGTAAGTTCAAGCCAAAAAGCAATTCTATATTGTGCTAATTCCAGTCGAGTAAGATGATGACGACTTGTATAAGGTGATTACAATTGTAGATCCACAGAATAGCCAAATGTTCCTTTGGGGTAAAATAGTGAATACGTGAATGGTTCTATCCGTTTGTCAATATTACGCAAATTGACAATTTTTTTCCACGTTTATGTACCACCATTCCGTTATCTGGAATCCACCATTTCGTTATCTGCAAACATATTTTGAGACCGAATAATATGCTCTAAAAGTTCCATTAAATTTCGTCTGATTCCATGGTTGAGAGGATATTCGAGTATTTCGTTAACAGCATCTTCAGAACTTAAAAAGTACATCTGACCATACTGCGGTCGTTCGAATTCGCCTTCACTGTTTTGTGTTAGATGAGCTGCCATATTCATCTTATGATAAACTTATCCGCCGGCGACAAAGCTGTAAATACCATGGCTTTTAATTGTTCGATTATCATGTGCATGAAATGAAGCCAAAGCAAAGCATGAATTTAAATTGCGATTTTTTTTGTGGAAATTTTCAGCAAATGGATGGCATTTTAAAAAAAGATGCACCAATTCATTTGGAAAAATGGGGAAATCAATCTTAATTCGGCCATGTAAGCAGCAGTCGCCAAATGAGTCCTGGTTAATTTGATTAGACACACGTTCTTCTGAAAAAATGAATTGCTTTGCAATGAATACATTCAATGTTAAAAGAACCCAATTTTTGGTATGTTGCTTCTTTTTTAACTGCGCACTTCCATGTTCGCATTCATTTCTTTACTAAAATTTGCAGGCGTCTTATGTTATGGCGTCTTTGTTCTTCTAAATCTTGATCTTGTCGCTTATTTATTTCATTTGCTATGTGCTGAATGGAACAATGCTGCATTTCACGTATGGGTTGAATGCGGCTTTCGTTTGTTTTGCCAACACTTTTCCGTCTTTTTTATGTACACGATTGATCTAATTCTTGAAATCCAGATTCATTAAGACAATACATCATATCAGCGATCTTTTGTCGGCTTCTTTCTTTAGCAGCACGCTTTGGTCTAGACGTTGAAATATCATTTTCAATTTCAGTATTTCTAAACGGACTCGCGGCATTCTTTCGTTAAAGTTGAATTCTCGTTTTTTAGGCCGCCCTACAGACATAATTAATTTGCAAGTATACTAACTAAATTTAAAGAAAAATGAATACTTTAGTTCCAACTTCACAGTGTTAGAAATATTTACTTTTTTCAGTAAACGCAGAAAAGTGATAGTTACTAAATATTAGTAGAATACCAATAAGTCATGGAGTTATCGTTTGTATTTACGGCTCCTATTCTTAGCACGGTCAGAAACTAAAAGTCAGAGAAAATGATGTCATAGATGGGCAAAAGTTGAGATATTTCACTTTTAAATGGAAAAATTACTTGTTTTCTTTTAAATATAGTGTCATTTATTCAGTGGGGGGAAGAAATATAAAATTTAAGTATTTTATTCCGAAGCATTTATTCGAGTACATAAATAATATATTTTAAAGTACAAAAAGGAAAACAAAGGAAAACTTTGCATATAGCCGGAAATTTGGATTGTCATATATGAAAATAAACTATTTTTATATGCATGCGATTATCAAGCATATCCTGAGTGCTATACTCCATCTTTTATAAATTAAATGATTATTAACAAGATACGTTGTCTAAGTCAATGTTTGGCGACAAAATGAGCTATGTGGAAAGATTGACACAGAAAAATGATCTTGCTTTTAAAATTGTTGCTAATTTTGCGCCAGGGTATATCGCCATGGCAACAAACTATACAGATGTTTGTAACAATATGGCGGTTGTTTTAAACTTAGCAAAAGTATAAGCACAGTTATTTATCAAGAAATATTACTAATGTTTCTGAAAATATTTAAATTCACGAAATATAATCATCTATTTATATAAAATCCAAGTCTCTGTGTGTCCCTCACATTTCCGGTAGGACCGCCTCATTGAAATTAGTAATTGTTAAAAAAAAACTAATGCGGGGTTACCACAGTAGCGCCAAATGTTAGCCAACTTGGTGATAGCTGGCTAATTTCGCGAAATTCCCATTTAAAACCATTAATCTTTCATAAAGAAGGTCACCGAAATTTAATTTAAACTCCGCTCTTTTAAGATATTTTTGAAAATCTATGAGTAAGAATTTAAAGTACATCTTTACATCTTCCTCCCGATGCTACTAATAAAATAACCGCCAATAGACGACACTATACTGTGAGGGGCTCCTAGCTGCGCGATTTTAATGTGCTTTAGGTACTTTTCCAGCATAGGTGCCTTGGCGAAAAAGGAAATTTGGCAACATATTTTCCGGGAACCTATCCTCTGTTACATTTTACATACACACGCATTTTTTTCGATATTTATACGATTTATTTAATATAAAAAAGCCGTTTCTCTAATTTTATAAAGAAACAGATATAATTTGTATATAAAAACATCAATAATATACATATAAAATAAACATATAAAAGAAATAAAAACGCTCATCAAGTTTGTTTTCATAGCTGTTTATATGATTTGACGACAAATCTCGATATTTTTCCGTTATACGGACACCATGCCAAAACGTATGCTAATGCGCCAATTATTTTAAAATGCTAAAAGATATTTGTAATTTTACGCCAGCAGTTTAATATGAGTTTTATTTTATTGCTTTATTTTGTAACAGTTATTTGTTCACTTATTTTAAGTATATAATTGTGATTTAATGAAATAGTTCGTAAAAGTCTGTAATTTTCAAATGTTGTATTTTTTAAATGCTCACTTTAGTATCGACAATCTTTTTTCTTTTATTTTTCAAATGCTTCAGTTCACGTGATTTTCATTTTGGCCCAACTATTACGCTTGGCGACAAAGGTATCCGTATAACGGAAAAGAACCCAAATCTCACTTTCTGATGCCCTAATTACACCAAGCTTTTTTTTAAAAAAAAACGCCAAAGTTCCTACAGTGGAAAAGTACCAAACTGTCTATTATTTTGCACTATCTGTGTTATAGTTTGTACTATATGCAAAGGGTATGAAGCGAAGAGTTTAAAAATTAAATATTAAAGTTTCGGCACAGATGTCATATAAATATATATTGTCAAATAAATAATATATTGGCGCGATTTTTTTTTCTGACGCCAAAGTCATATACACAACGGGTACTTAACTGGCGGCAAAGTGTCGTTATTTTTCTTGATATGGTAACCCGGATGTTGTTGTTTATGCTGTTGATGTTTTCGCCAAATTGGCGTATATGACAATTGTGCCAAAGTTTCTATAAAGCAGTATAAGACTAAAAAATTAAGAATAAGATAAATGCAAAATAAGACTAAAGAAGAAAGAAAAATCATGCGTTAAGCATAAAATATGAAACACTTTAAACATATCCTGAATGCTTTAACAAAACTTCGTTATTTGGGGAAATAAGATAACTAAGTAAACATTTTAGGAAACGCATAAAAATTTTTTCAAAATTGATTTCAGCAGTTACTGTCCATAGCCAATAGTATCGTTATTACATGCCACTATTTAGCCAAAATTTAATTTAAACTATTCTTAAAACTACTGAAATAACATTTCCAGATATTATCATCCATAGGCGGTTAAGTATCCAATTCTTTGCGTGACCCTGTATATCATTTTATCTATATTCTACAAACATTTCTTAGTAAACTAAATGAAGTTCAGCGTAAAAACGCATAACTCCTTTAAAAACCACCTCTAAGCAATTTACTCTCATACTCTGTAACCCTTACGAATTCTTTTGTGTAGCCCTGCATATGAACTGTAGCATTTATACACATAGTATAGTATGCATAAATGTAGTGAAACATAAAAGCGGATATCATAATTAAAACTGCATTTCTAGCAATCATTGCTTATGTACAATACTTCGGAGAAAAATTGCTTGGCGAGAAAGAAGTTTGCCAACGTATTTTCTGACAACCTATTTACTGCTTCATACTCACAAGCAATTTTTTCCATATGTATGCAATTTATTTAGGTAGTTGTTAGTTATCCCGTCGACCAGTTTCGCCAAATTATATAAATCGCCAAACCACTAGCCAAATTATACAAGTTGACATAATTGTCATTTTAAACAACGAAAGATCAATTAATTTAACAAAACATTAATAAAAATACAAATATAACGTCGAATTAAAAATCACTTGATGACATAACAAACACATGATCATGTTTAATGTCAACCATTATTGGCGTTTAATCTTACAATTTGGCGGCATTAATTTGGTCGACGGAATAACTAATAAGTACCTTTATTTAATATAAAAAAAGCTATTTACCCATTTTTTATAATAAACAGAAGTAATTTTTGCACAGATGTCATATACGCGTCGGGGTTGGCGTGCTTTTTCTCTGACGCCAATTTGGCAGAAATCTCGCTTTCGAATACCAGTTACTTATATATTTTTAAATTATTTGCTATCATTTTGAAAAGGAAAGAACTATAAATAAATAAAAGTTTGAATAATAACTATAGAAAAAAAAACAGTTTATATAATTAAAAACAGAAAATAAAAGTAAATAAACAATTTATTAATAAATAAAAAACAATAGCCGGGTTACCATAGCAGGCAAAATGACACCATTTTGGCGCCAGTTAGGTATCCCGGTTCGGTACAGATGTCATATTCGCCCCATATTGGCGCGATTTTTTTCGGTTGCCAATTTGGCAAAAACATCAACAGCATAAACAACATACTCCGGGTTACCACATCAAGCACTTTGGGGCAAGTTAAGTACCTCTTGCCTATATGATATTGGCGACAGAAAAAAATCGCGCCAATATGGGGCGAATATGACATCTGTTCCCCGGTTCATATCTGAAATCTGTACCGTAATTTGTATATAAAAAAATATTATATATATTTAGAAACGATTTTTCTATGTATATAAGTGCACATATAAACAAAAACAAAAGTTCATTAGATTTGTTTTCATAGCTGTTTATATATTTTGGCAACATATCTCACTTTCTGATGCCCGAATTGCTCCAAGCTTTTTTTTTTAAATGCGCTATAATGGAAAAGTACCTAAATAAATAATTAACAGAAATAACCAATTATACAAAATAAAACTTTTTATTTCGAGATCAAAGCATTGTTTTTAATTCCAATTAAAAAATACATATATCCTTGGATAACTTTAGTTTAAATTAGGTTCATAGCTTAATATCTCATTCCATAAACCTAAACAAACACAAGTGATTCATTCATCGGGAAACTTAAAAAAAATTTAAATCATTGAGGTAATCATTTACAAAGTAAGTTCTCCAACAATCAATGGACATTATTCTAATGACATCATAGTAGGTAAAATGGTGGCGGTATCGTTTGTTTATGGTTTGAAATCACAAGGAATTTATTTTACAATGTCTCTTAGTTACATTATTTTATTGTCATATTTATGAGCTCAGAACAAAAGTATATTTTTTCATTATTTAGTTATTAAAGACGGAAAAAAAAATATAAATGCATGATTTGAAAAATTTAAATAATTTTCTTTCTCAATAGTAAAAAATAACATCGGGAAGTAACAGCGGGTTTAAGTTAAATAAGTTTAACTGTTTAATTCTGTTGTAATATTCAAAATAACCGTATTTATTAGATTTCAGTAAACAACATCAGGGCCCGATTAAACTTTGAAGTTAGAGGAAATACAATGTCATTTCAGGAGCTTTCTTTTGGAGAAGCTTTTCTAAATTTCATATATACATGGAAACTCTTCAGTGTTAGAAATATTATTCTTAGGACTGACATAACATGAGAACCGGCGTGCAATTTTACAGAAGTTTTTGAAAACTACTTTATATCAGAAATTTTGCTAAAAACTGGTTACTTTTTTGTTATAGCGGCCCACACTATTAGGATTATGACAAGTTGCAGCCAATTTCGCCAACGTCGTAACCAAGATCGTGAAGCACACACATATAATACCATATAATACCATTTCATGAAATCGTATACGATAATTTAATAGTTTTTACCTTACTTCAAGTGTGAAATTTATTTTTTTTAAGACTTAACAATCTAAATTGTCCAATTTTTAGGACATTAAAAAAATGAATTTACGAATTTAAAAAATGTAAACAAAGATTGAATAGACATGACCGCAAAAAACCTCAAATCTGCATAACACTTGGAACCAAACTGTGCAGATTAGTGCTCTTCTACTGTACACAGTTTTTCATAAATGTGTTTCGTTCTTAAAATGTGTTATTTTCCTCTATCACTGCGGAACAAGCGAGAAAACTCATATTCTTGCACATGAGTTGCATATATCTTTATATCTAAATTTCCGTCATTTTTGACGGGCTACCTTTCTAGTAATCAATAATTATTATCAATCAATTTTGTTGCTCTAGCCAGTTAAAACAAATTTTACCGTATTTTTGATCTACATAAGCCGTTATCTAGTGCTCGATTAAGTGTAGAAAGCAATTTTTTAGTGCCACTTTCGAGATTACCTTTCATTGTGTTGGAGAGGATTCCGATTACGGATGATAAAATATAAAAAAATTGCTTAAAATTGTATTTTTTTTCTACCTAAGTCGAGATTTAGTTGGAAGCTTTTCTCATATTTGAATAAAGTATATTTCATAAAAATCGTCAGAATTTTTTTCGATTAATACCACTTTTTTGAGTAATGAGCTTATTTTAACCACACACTGTTAAAAATTTTGCAGCATTCTGGCAGGTCATTCGACCGTTTTTTGAAAATACGGTTTCATAAAAATAATTTAACTATATTCTGACCATAAAATGACCAATAATATGGTCAGAATAGTGTTAAAATTACGGTTGTGTAACCGTTTTCGGAAAAAACGGTCAAATGACCTGCCAGAATGCTGCAAATTTTTAATAGTGCAGAAAACGATTTTTCTCGAATTAACGACTTAGCTAAATCGATTTCTTGAGCTCGAATTAGAATAGGCGTCAAATTTTATGAAAAACATTAGAGCCGTTTTCGATATATAGCAACATTTTCAGTGCTGAGTTTGTTTTAATCTATAAAAACGAATTTTCTTGAATTCAAAACCTAGCTAGATATGTTTCTCGTACTCGAATTAGTATAGAAAACACGTTTCATGTAAATTGCATGAGAATGTTTTGATTTGTAGCAAGCAGAAGTTTCGGCTAAGTTCTTGTTTTACTCTGTAAAAACGAATTTTTTTGAATTCGGGACCTAGCTAGATCTTTTTCTCGTGCTCGGTTTAGTATATGCGTCAAGTTTTGGGAAAATCGTTTGAGCCGTTTTCGATATACAGCAACATTTTCAGTGCTGAGTTTGTTTTAATCGATCAAAGCGAATTTTCTCGAATTCGAAACCTAGCTAGATGCTTTTCGCGTGCTCGAATTAGTATAGAAAACACGTTTCGTGTAAATTGCATGAGAATTTTTCGATTTATAGCAAGCAAAAGTAGTTTCAGCTAAGATATTGTTTTACCCTGTAAAAACGAATTTTATTGAATTCGGGACCTATCTAGATATTTTTCTCGTGCTCGATTTAGCATAGGAGGCAAGTTTCATGAAAATCGATCCAGTAGTTTACGATATCATCCGTAATCGGGAAAATCGCATGCTCGTTTAATATATATGATACAGGGTGATCTTTTTTAAAGTGACAGTGTTTGGAGCGCCCTGTAGCGCGATCTAAATGCCGAAATGGCACCAAACTTGGTATTTAGACTAATAAAGACATGGGATAAAGGATTCTGTTAGGAACTGAAGTGAAATGAAACTAGTGGCACGCGCTGTGCGTAATATTGTAATGTAAATTGATTGATGATGTGTAGTTAATAGGAGTATTCCATGAATGTATGTGAACTGATGAATTCTCTTGAAGTAAAATGAAATATGTTTTTATTGTCGGAATTAAATGTTTATTTTATACTATAAATGGTTCTTTGTATGAGTTGGAACCCGGATTCTAATTCATTAACGCCCAGCATCGTGTAGATGCAACTCGCAAGAAGAATATCAGAAGGTTAGTATTACATTTTAAGCTAAGCCTCTTTAGAACGCTTAACATATTGGTACCCTCGGCGGGACGGGCATATTTGAATTTATTTGAATGAAAAGATGAATTTGAATAATTTAAAAACGCAAAGAAAAGGACTAAGAACTACTTTTACTGTCACAGTTAATAAAATTGAGGCTGAATTATCTAAAGAAATAAACGAATTCAAAGATTTCTCAGTTTTAAAAACTCAACTCATGGACAAGTATCAGAGGTTAGACACATGCCAAAGTCAAATTTCGGAAATGTTGTTGCAAGAGGGAGACGAAAAATTGTTCATTGAAGACTTTGAAAGTGCAGAAGCATATAGAGAGAAATATATAGAAGTATGCTCGCACATTGATGAGAAAATTCAATTATTTTCATCTCCTAGTGAAAGCGAAAGAAGAAAATTTAAACTACCGAAAATTGAGCTGAAAAGATTTAATGGCGAACCAAAAGAATATTTATCTTTCTGGAGTCAGTTCAAAAAAAAAAAATAAATGAAGATGCCTCTATTGCTGATGAGGATAAGATGCAATATTTATTGCAATGCATGGAACCGCAATCAAAGGCAGAGCGATTAGTGAAGAGCTATCCGGCAACTGCTGAAAACTATCCAAAAGCTATTGAAAAATTAAAAGAAAGATTTGGCCGAGATGACCTACTCGTTCAGATTTACATAAAAGAACTGTTAACCCTCGTAATGAGAAATGCTACAGCTGGAAAAATGAAAGTTGATTTAGCTTCTTTATATGATGAATTGGAAAGTAAACTCCGAGCCTTGGAAAGCCTTGGTCGAACACAAGAGAAATACGGAGATTTCCTGACACCTTTAGTTGAAAGTTGTTTGCCTGAAGAAATTCTTTTAACTTGTGAAAGAAGCCGAAGTCATAATGCATCTGCCAGTAAGAATTCCCGAACTTTAGAAGAACTGATGGACTTTCTTCGCCAAGAAGTTCAAGGAAATGAAATCGTTTCTCTAGCAAGAAAAGGTTTCGGACAAATGAATGTCTGCAAAAGAGACCCTATATCTGAAAGTGTAACGAAATCTGATTTAGCTACCGCATCGGCGTTAGTGAGTATGGAAAATATAGGTAACAAACAATAATTGTATCTTTTGTGAAAATTTTCATCAAAGTGAAAAGTGTTTTAGCGCTAAAAAAATGTCTTTAGGTGATAAACAGAAATTATTGTTTAAAAAAAAGTGCCTGTTTTTCATGCTTACAAAAAGTTGGTCATTTAAGTAGAAATTGTAATATTAAATCTAAGTTAAAGTGTACCCTTTGCAACAAACCTCATTTTGAAATAATGTGTCCACAGCAATCTAGAAAAAATGATCAAAATGATACTCTTAAGTCAGAGAATTCTCTTTCTAATTGTAATAGTAATGAAGTTGTTTTTATGCAGACACTTGGCGTGCGTATTCGGTCGCACGGTCGCCAAAAGGTTGTACGCGCACTTTTAGATACTGCGAGCAAAAGTAGCTATGTTAGCGAGAGAGTAACGAAATTATTACAAATTCGTCCTCTGAGAAAGGAAACAATTATTCACGCATTGTTCGGGGGGAGTGAAATCAAGCCCAAACCACATGATGTGTTTTCCGTAGAAATTAGTGAACTAGAAGGAGATAACGCGTTTAGTTATGAAGTATTTTCCGAAAGGAAAGATTTGCGGATTTGTCCCTAAAATTAAAGATTATAGGATTTTAAATGAGCTGAAGAAAAGACAGATTAATCTAACGGATCACTTTTGTAAGGAAACCGAAATTGATGTTTTGATTGGGGCAGATTTGATAGGAAGATTATTAACAGGTAATTTAATTCAATTGAATTGCGATTTGACTGCCATAGAATCCAAGCTGGGTTGGACTGTAATGGGAGAACAAATTTCTAGTAAGAAACATGATATTTTGACAACATTGTCTATGCATGTTAGAAATGTTCCTTTGAATGAATTATGGGAACTTGAAACAATAGGAATTTCTGACCCCATTCCGAGTTTTGAAAGGAAAGAAAATTTTGATTTAAGCGATTTTGAAAATAAAATGAAAATTCTTCCCGATGGCAGATATGAAGTAGAGCTTCCATGGAAGTGTAATTCTAAGAACTTGACAGATAACAAAATTTTAGCTTGGAAGAGACATGAAAAAATGATTAATAAATTGAAATGCGGGGGATTTTTCGCCGAATATCAGGAAGTATTTAGGGTATGGGAAAAATTAAATATTATTGAGCGTGTCCCAGAAAATGAATTAAGTAATAAATGTCATTATTTACCGCATAGGCCCGTAATCAGGCTAGATAAGAAAACTACAAAGGTACGCCCTGTATTTGACGCGTCTGCTTCTGAAAGAGGAAAGCCCTCCTTAAATGAATGTCTATATAAAGGAATTAATCTCATTGAAGTAATACCTGATATTCTTGGCCGTTTTAGAACATATCCTATCGGTATAACTGCAGATATAGAAAAAGCTTATTTAACTTTATCTGTTATGCCTAGAGATAGAGATTTTCTTAGATTTTATTTCCCATGTAATGAAGGGCAATTGATTTATAGACTGTAGGGTTGTATTCGGTGTATCTTCCATCTCTTATTTATTAAGTGCATCCATAATGCATCTATTAGAAAATAGTCCCCCTGAATATAAAGAAACTGCTGAAAAATTCAAATGTTCGTTTTATGTAGATAATTGTGTATCAGGTGTTTTTAACATTGATGAAGCTGAAACATTTATTAAAAATGCAAAATTGTTAATGTCTAAAGGGTGTTTTAATTTGCGTTGTTTTGAAAGCAATGTAGCTTGCAAGAATGTCGATAAGAGTTCTGGGGATACTTCTATTTTAGGGATTATTTGGAATTTAAATAATGATTCTTTAAAATATTGTTTAGATTTAGAAGCAGTAACGTGCGAAAGGAAAATTACTAAGAGGTTAATCTTGAGCATTGTACAAGGAATTTTTGATCCTATCGGCTTATTGTCACCAACTACATTGCTTCCAAAACTATTATTGCAAGATTCAGGGAAACAGAAAATTTCATGGGATCATGAATTGCCTTGTAATATTGTAAATGTATTTTTGAAATGGCTAAAGAATATCGATGTGTTAAAAGAAGTAGCTATACCTCGCTACTTGGAGATTAATACATCATCTGAACTCCATGTTTTTGTTGATGCAAGCAAAGGGGCATATGCAGCGTGCGTCTTCGCTAGATCAATAATTGGTTCAGAAGTAAAGGTTATACTTGTTAGAGCGAAGTCTAGGGTTTCTCCTCTCAAAACTTTGAGTATGGCGCGTTTAGAACTAATGGCTTGCTGCATAGGTGCTCGACTCGCGAATTCTGTCATCAAAGCGATCAATATGCCAAATCTGAAAATGACATTTTGGTCAGATTCTACTACTGCACTTTGGTGGATAAAAGAACATGGAAATTGGTCGATTTTTGTGAGCAACAGAGTTAAAGAGATTCGGCAATTGACCAGAACGGAATCATGGAAGCACGTTCCTGGAAGTTTAAACATAGCTGATATACTATCGCGTGGGTGCTCTCCACAACGAATGCTTAGTTCGAGTTGGTGGGAAGGTCCTAAGTGGTTAAAGGAAAATCCTGGGTGTTGGCCAATGGGCGCGATTGACTGTCAACCTAAAGAAGTAGATTTAGAAAAGAAAAGTTTAAATTATGAATGTTGATCTAGCTAAAGACGCACCCCATTGGCTCTTAAATATATGTAATTTATGTCTTTAATATATGTAATTATGACAAAATGATAAGAGTATTTGCTTATGTTTTGAGATTTGTCGTAGTTGTCGTAAGATTTCTGATAAATGTGAAGATTTGAATCTTTCTCAAAATGAAATTCAGAATTCGTAAAATCACCTAATCGGTTTAGTCCAAAGGTATTATTTGTACAATAAAATGTCTGTGCATGATATTGTTACATTCGTAGATAATAATGGAGTTTTAAGAGTAAAAACTAAAATAACTGAAAGAAATGATCAAGAATCATTTTTGTATCCAATATTGTTGCCAGATAAGTGTGAATTTACTAAACTGTTGATTAGATCTGTACACCAGAAGAATTGTCATGCGGGAATAAGAATAATGCAGTCTTTAATAAGAGAAAGATTTTGGATTATTAGAGCTAGAAGAGCCATAAAAAATGTGTTATTTGATCGTATTCCATGCAAACGCTTTAAAGCAAAATCCTTGTCAAGCGAACCTTCGCCTTTACCACCAGATCGCGTGACGGATTGCGCTGTATTTTAAATTATAGGAGTGGACTTAGCAGGGCCTCTATTCCTGAAAACTGGCGAGAAAGTTCGGATAGCGTTATTTACTTGTGCAGTTTATCGTGCATTTCACCTTGAACTATTTAACTCGCTATCTTCTGATGCATTTCTTCTAGCACTGAGGCGTTTTATAGCTAGACGCGGAAGACCTAGTACTATTTATTGGGATAATGGAACGAATTTTAAGGGAGCTTCCAATGAACTTTCGAAATTAAATTGGGATAAAATTTTAAGAGAAACTATGACGCATAAAATTGTTTGGAAATTTATACCTCCCACCGCAGCTTGGTGGGGAGGCTGGTGGGAAAGTTTGGCTCGTATTGTAAAAGAATTGTTAATACGTACTCTTGGTAGATCAGTATTGACTTATGAAGAATTGAATACATTTGTATGTGATTGTGAATCTGTAATTAATTGTAGACCTCTAACCTATATCTCTGAGGACCCACTAGAGCTAGTTCCTCTTACACCCGCTATGTTTCTTACTGAAAACAGATGTTTTAGCAGTTCAGATATTATCGAATTAAATTCTCGAAGTTTAAGGAGAAGGACGAATTATAGAGCTAAACTTCTTACCGATTTTAGGCAACGCTTTAGAAAGGAATACGTCAGTGAATTAGTCCAAAAACATACTGAAAAACACACACGTGAGCCTCGATTGGGGATGATAATAAAAAGCGTTTATTTTGGCCCTTAGGGAAAGTGATTCAGTTGATTCCTGGACGGGATAGTAAAATCCGTACTGTTAAGTTAAAAACGCAGCACGGCACGGGTTTACGTCCGGTGCAGCGCACCTTCCCTTTGGAAATATATTCGAATGATACGAATGAAATCGCATTTAAAAAGTTGGGTGAAGGAAAATCTAGTTCTAGTGAATGTATTAATGATAAAAATGTATCTTCTCCTGATAGTGTCATAATTAAGAAATATACCTCTTCTGGAAGATGTGTAAGAGCTCCGAAGAAATTAGATCTTTTTAATAACAATTGTTATGTATTTGAAACTCTCCCCAAGTTTCAAAGGGGGGAGGATGTTAGGAATTGAATTGAAGTGAAACTAATGGCATGCGCTGTGCGTGATATTGTAATGTAAATTGATTGATGATGTGTAGTTAATAGGAGTATCCCATGAATGTATGTGAACTGATGAATTCTCTTGAAGTAAAATGAAATATGTTTTTATTGTCGGAATTAAATGTTTATTTTATACTATAAATGGCTCTTTGTATGAGTTTGAACCCAGATTCTAATTCATTAACGCCCAGCATCGTGTAGATGCAACTCGCAAGAACAATATCAGAAGGTTAGTATTACATTTTAAGCTTTAGAACTCTTAACAGATTCGGTGAAAAAAACAATAGTTCCAAAAATCGTCGCTAGGAAATTTTGTGGCGCTGCTGTAGCTTACAATAACGAGAATTAGCATAAAACACGGGTATAAAAAAATGCAAATGTTGTGCAATGACAGCGTCAGTAATAGGGGCTATAAAAGCAAGTAGTAGATAGCTCCGACAAATAATCTCAGCTGAAGTAAACGAGCTACAGTGGGCATGCCTCTCACTTTAGCGGAACGTGCGTTACTGGTGAAGCTGTATTATATGAATCAATGTAATGCATCCGCAGCTCTTCGGGAATTTCGAACCAGAAAAAATTTACGAAAGGGGCCTTTATCGCTGAATGGTCTTAAGAAAATGATTAAGAAGTTCGAGGAAACGGGGTCACTGAACATTCGCGGTGAAACAGGAGGTAAACAAGTATCAGAAGATGTAATAACTGATGTGGCAACTGCAATCGTCGAAGGATCGCAGGGAACCATTGCTGGTACTAGCAGCGCCCGAGGTGTAGCTCGACAATTGGACATGAATTATTCCACGGTATGGAGAGTTTTGAGGCACGTTATTGGATTTTACCCCTACAAAATCAGCCGCTTGCACGAACTGAAACCAAGTGATTATGATAAGAAGGTGACATTAGCTCTATCGTTTCTTGCCAGGATAGAAATTGATGATGCTTTCCCATGGCACATTCTGTGGGGAGATGAGTGCCATTTTTATCTCAATGGGTCCGTAAACACACAAATTAGCCAAATTTGGGCTTCTGAGCAGCCCCACACCGTGCATGAAATCCCATTAAATTCCCCAAAAGTCACTATTTGGTGTGGTTACGCAGCCGAATTCGTAATTGGGCCATTCTTTTTTGAGACCATCACTCCGACAGGACCCGAAACGTGCACCATAAATGCAGAAAGGTACCACGAAATGCTGCAAACTCTTGTTATTCCACTATTTCAGCAAAGAAACCGTCTCCAACAGACAATCTTTATGCAGGATGGTTCTCCGCCACACATTAGTAATAAGGTAAAGCAGCTGTTGCGCCAAAACTTCACTGATGATAAAGTCATAAGTCGGAGTTTTCCAGTTGCATGATCGCCTCGTTTCCCTGATCTCACGCCATGCGATTTTTGGCTCTAGGGTTATTTGAAATCTCAAGTTTATGTTGGTGGAGTATCAAATTTGTCTATTCTAAAGGACAACATAACAAAGACAGTGTGGAATATTCCTCGTGATATGTTACGTACGGCTGTGGAGAACGTTGTGCACAGAATGCATGCTGTTATTTCTGAGAACGGTGCTCACATTGAAGGTGGTCTAATTCCTCACTGGGGAAGTTAATGTAGTAAATAAACATTAATAATTTAACTGTACGATTGTATGTGTTAGTACTTTTCTTTTCTCACATTTTATAAATTGCAAAGCGCCACAAAATGCCCTAGCGACGATTTTTGGAGCTAAATTTTTTTTCACGGAATCCTTTTTCCCATGTCTTGATTAGTCTAAATACCAAGTTTGGTGGCATTTCTGCTATTAGATCGCGCTATAGGGCGTTCCAAACACTGTCACTTTAAAAAAGATCACCCTGTACATAAATATACTTAATTAGTAATTAATTATACGTATTTATTAAATATGCATAATTATTAATTAATTATGCGTATTTATTAAATAAACATAATTATTAATTAATTATGCGTGTGGCCCAAATTGGCTCCCTGTGCCTTAGACCCAAAACTTTTTATTTTCATATAAAATAAAACGCAATTAATTCATCAACGATACAGGAAAATTTTCTAATTATACGAATTTCATTTAATTAAAAATATTTTATTTTTATGTATACACACCTCAATTTATCTTTTATAATGATTTTTGTAAACGATCATCTGTTATACTAGAACTTTCTCAAAGAGTATTCGAAACACTTCTCCGGTTCCAATTTCTTTTACTGTTATGTCTGCAGCTTTTAATAAGCACGTTAAAAAGTTTAGTTATACATGCATTGCTTGCTTTATACTTTGCATTCACGTCTCTTAAGTCAGTCATGACTGATAATTATAAAAAACGAAGTTCGTAGCAATAAATTGTCTCATTTGAACCGATAATGCTCAACTCGATGAGTAATGTTGAAAATTTCCGAAGGAAGAAACAAGATTTATGGAATGCTGATAATCTCAGTCGAGTTTCGGTCTGGCCGAATTTTCAGCCGAATTTTTGCCGAAAATGAAATCAAATTTTCGGTCGATCTCTAATTACAACAATTTAGTTACAATAAATAAATAAATAAATAAATAAATAAATAACTTGCACGAAGCAGAATTTTCATGAAAAATCCACTTGTTAATAGATTTTGTTATTAGTTTGAGTATCTTAATAAGCCAATATTCCTAAACGTATACAAAGATGAAAATTTTGAATAAAACTGAAAATGCACGGATCATTTTAAAGATATATACGCTCCAAAAATATTATTTAGAGAAAAATGGATCTGAAATACAGTATTATAATTTATTTTCATAACTAAGGAAAGCACACTTTTTGCCAAGTATACAGCAATATTTAGAGATTTAAAAAATTTTAACAAGTTAATGATAGAACAAAAACTGAATTTCGTATTTTTGTTCGATGTTTGCTCAGTTCAAAGTCCAACATCCCCAACATGGAACGCACTATTTTCTCTAGAAAAATTTACCGTAAATTTTTTCTCACTTAAAATTAAACGCATACGATCTTTTAGATTTTTTTTTTATATATGCTGCTTTAGAGTCATCGTTCAATGGATTAAACTCAATAGCGAATGTGGATAATTCTGATTCTAAAAGCAACTTGCAATGCAGACGAGTTTTTATCCATATTTTTGCAGCTGTTTCTTCTTTTAAAAATTTCAGCAATGAGATTAACTTGCTTCTATCTTCTACATCTAAAACTTTATCGAATCCATCAAAAACTATTAGCAAGGACTTTAAAATATTTTTGTTCTTATCTAAAGCAAATCTCAGAAGACTTTTAGACAAATTGTGATTCAATTTTATATCAACTTCTGCCAAAAAATTAACTACATCAATATTTCCATTAGCTAGCTGTATCTTTTTGGTGGCTTGTATATGATCTCTTAAATTTATTTTAACAACCCAGTGTTTTTCAAGAAATGGTTCCGATTCGTATAACTTTGTTAAAGTCGTAGACTTTCCCATTCCTGGTTCGTCAGCAATGATCACGACTTTTCTGTACCTGATATATTTAATGAGGTTATCTTCATCAACTAAATCTGTTTCGCTTTGTTTGTGGTCTATGTATCTCCATAGTTTGTTTAATGATCCATGAGTGTTACACCACATAATTTGATTATTTTCAAAACTAAACCAATGGACAGTTTGATTTTCCTTACAGAGTTCTTGAAAAGCCACTTCTGCAGCATCCTCTGCGATGCAGAGTTTGATAAATGAATTTTTGTAATTTATTTCAACGTTTCTTTTTTCTGTTTCATCTCTTAAAAATCAAGTGATTCCATGAATTTGTCTAGATTACTTACACAACTGAAAATAAATTTTTTGGTAAGATTATCTTCCATTAACAGGTTTTTCACTTTTTTATCAATAACTTTTTTTAAATTTTTAAATTTCCTTTTTAAATAAAAATTAGGATTGTAAAATCCTTGTAAGATAAATTTTAGTTCATTTTCTTTATATTTTATGCTAATCCAAAAAATCTTTCTCTTTGGATGATCACGACAAATTTGCTTAAAATTTTTATCTTTGAAATCATCGTTTGCTACTCGTATTGCAATGTCACTGCCCCTATCTCCCAGCAGATTTGCAAACGTATCCTGTTCATTAACTAATCCTAAATATTCTGCCAGTTTGTACATCTTTTCTCTTATGTTAGACCCCTTAATTCCATCAAAAATGAACATTTCACTAGGATTGTTATCAAAATTTTGGACTAAAGTATCCGAATTTGTTTCTTGAAAGATTGTAAATCCTGTATCTTCTAAACTATCGTCTTCTAAGGGTTTATTTCCTATATCTAATAACTTATAACATAAAGTGTCTGAATTTATTTCTTCGAAGAGTGTGTCGTGTGCTCCTTCTAAACTACTGGTTCCTGGTGGCTTACTTCCTATTTCAATGTCATCATTATTAAGAATTTCAATCATTATATCGGCTGTGGCTGCCTTATTCAAAATTTTATCTTGGGATAAATAAAATACATAACTGTCCCAATCCTTAAAGCCAGTTAATCTGGATAAACTTACTTTTTCTTTTTGTCCTTGGAAAACAATTACTTTTTTTGGGGGGATTCTGAGCCGGCTCAAAATCTTTTAAATTTACATTATCTCTTTCCTGAACATAGAGTTTTTCAAGATCATAATCACTTTCAAAGAGTTTCTTTAAATAAAATCTGAATTTCTCAGCTAATGTACTTTCATTTTCCTTGCAAATTATAATCAATTTCTTATTACCGCTTTCTTTAATTATATATGAAAAATTACGACAAAATTCATCCACACTGTGTTCATTAACTGTGTATCTACATTCGATGATTAATAATTTGTTGTTTTCAGAACTAAAGGCTTTCTCTACACGGTCTCTGATTTCATTTAAACCATCCAGTTCTAAAGAAATCTGGTCATATGTTTTACTGTATTTTTTCTTATCCAGATACTGTAATACTTTTAGAGTAGTTAATAGCGTCGTTGGAGTGCAAACGCAAAACACTTTATTCCATTTATCATTTAAAAAATGCCCAAACTACTTGCTAACTTCCCTATCATTTTAAATCTACCGTACTTCATAACTTTATATTCGTATGTAGAAGTCATTACACAAGTATGAATTAATTACATCTTGTAGTGCTTGAACAAATTGTATAATTTGTTCACCAAATAACCACACCTCTTCATTTGAGTTTTTGTTATAGATTCCAAGTGCCTTTTCTATTCTTTCCCTAAACCTCTGATTCAAAGTAGCAATTGCTTCTCCCACTGGAGTACCTTGTAGAAATATTTCTTTTG
The DNA here is from genome assembly GCA_963932465.1 of Maratus speciosus. Lineage (NCBI taxonomy): Eukaryota > Metazoa > Arthropoda > Arachnida > Araneae > Salticidae > Maratus > Maratus speciosus. The sequence goes on along the minus strand of OZ010799.1, from coordinate 9,098,430 downwards.
CTGGATAAATTTCATTTAATAAACCTGTTACGTTGGGTTGATTTACATTAAGCATAAGGCATTTTAAAAAGTCTTTTATGTCGTCATCTTTAATCGCATCCCATTTAGCTAGTAATTCCTTCCCCATATTTTGAGCTCTACCGAGATCTTTTGCAATTCTGTGTGAATCAGAATATTTTTTAAAGGTACTTGTCAGATCATCACTAACATTGTCAGCAATGGAAAGTTGGTAACAATGGTTACCTTCTTGTCTCGCGAATGTTGACTTCCTTAACCCTAGAACTACCGGAAATTTTACTCAAGTTTTATAAAAACATTCTACACCAGAATTTTTACTTAAAACTATTTAATTTGTTTATTTAACTTATTATTGTCTGATTTATACATTTAGTTTGTTTTGAAGAAATTTCTGGTTTGAATAAATATTTTGAATGTACATGTCGGGTCCAATGGACCTGTCTGGTAGACGGAAGGTTAATGCGAAAATAGTCTGTATATCATCAGAAGCTTCTTTTAAACTAATTCCTTTATTTTTTAGTTCCTTCTCGTCAACACCAATATTTGTGAATATAGCAATATAACTTATCTTTCCATTTTTTAATTCTTTAGATGTAGTTGTTTTCAACTCCTCTCTAATATTGACGTAAGAAATAAAATACTTTCGTAAATTAAAATCTCTACCCATATTACCACAAGGAACCAAATAAAACCTGTGAGTTTATTTTTAAAGAATCATCTTGTTTATGCTTAATTTGTACAAAGACAAGGTTCTTTGTACTATCATTATCTTCATATCTAAAAACTATATCATCAAGTTTGCTCTCTCCTCCTATGCCAACTTCTCTTCCAAGAGCGAAATCCCTAAACTGTGAATTATTATCTTTTGAAAGTTCTTTAGCAAGTAAGACTAATGTTATTTTTTCGTATTCTTTCCCTTCTTTGGAACCTTTAGTGTTTCTTTTACTCAACCTATCAGTGTTTTTTCTAGAACTATTTTCCCTTTCAGACGAAGAAGACATTTTATTTTGTTGATGCTAAGCAACTTCTGTAAGAGCACCTTTTATAGAGTGAAGAAAACTTACTAAACTATTAAAAAATCTTCATGATGATTTTAACTGCTTTTTCCTAATGTTACTTTAGAGCAAAACATGTTGTCTTTTTCAGAAACAGTTTTCATATGTACTATTTTTTTATTTCGTGCACATGATCAGATAAATGTGTTCACTGAAATATTCTAAATGGTAAGTACATTTAATACGAGTCCTTATTAATCTCACATGAGTTGCGCACTTCGCCACAAATCATCTCATTGGCCCAGAAGTTCCTGCAATTAAAAAGGTGTAGAATTATAATTTTTTCTCAATAAATATACAGGGCATCTCAGTATGATATGTTGTCTTTTTCAGAAACATTTTTGATATCTACTAGTTTTTTCTTTCGTGCACATGATCAGAAAAATGTGTTCACTGAAATGTTCCAAATGGCAAGAATATTTAATACGTCCTTGTTAATTTCACATCGGTTGCACACGTCGCCAGAAATCATCTGATTGGCACAGCAGTTCCTGCAATTAAAAAGGTGTAGAATTATAATATTTTTCTAAAGAAATATACAGGGCATCTCAGTACCAGGTTTGCATATTTTAAGAGATAGTAGAGTACACTTCACTGTATAAAAAAATCAAATGTTTCTTAATCTACCAAAATATAACATAGCCACATGCCAAAAATATACATAACTGAGTTAACTACGATTCCAAAAAGGATTCTTTATCTTTAGAAACTCTTAGCCTGATATATTTTTGAAACTTAAAGAAGCATTTACAGAAGAAGTTTCTTGTGTTCACACTGATTTTTACAAACATTTCCGAGTAGTTTTAATAGTGAGTTAATCAGTTGTCAAGAATGGAATATTGGTTTTCATGATTTTATGAATATTTCGCGAGGTTTTAAGAAGCATTTATATATTAAAAAAAAAGTTTATTTTGCAACCCCTCATTTTCGGATATAGTTTAGAGTAGTTTTTATAGTGTATTATTCAGTTTCCTGAAACAGGAATATCCGTTTTCAGGATTCTGTATCCATTCTCAAGTAACTCTTTTTACTTTCTTCTATAATTACAAGATGAACCATAACCTAAAGTTTGCAAACTTGGGGAGAACCCTGAAGAAAAATATAAAAAAAGTATTAGTAAGAAGTAAACAAAAATAGCTTTTATTTTTAAAATAAGAACGAAAAATTCTGCGTCCAACATAGATTATGAAACATATAATAACATACTATATTTTGTTACAGTATTCTAAATGTGTTTCTATTTACTTTCCAACACTTTTAGAATACTGTAACAAAACTTCACAGTTTATAAAGGTGAAGCCTGATGTCAGAATAAATAATTTGGAAAGCGCATAACCCATTCGAAAACACAATTTCGGCTATTGCAATCAATAGTTGAAAAAATATCGGATTTTTTTTTTGTGCAGTCCTATATATAATCTGTAAACTTTGTACAAAAAAAAGGGATATGCGAAAAAAAAAAAAAAAAAAAAAAAAAAAAAAGCAATTTAACAAATTACACCTACCATATCGAAAATTATTTTTCAAAGATTAAAATTTAAGGCATAAAAAATCGCACGGAGTTGATCATACATTACGTACGCCATGAATTAAACATAAATAGTGTTATTACACGTAAAAATTGCAAGCGACAAAAATCGCCTGCGACTCGTCAGATTCCTGACACTTACGTATTATCCAAGCATTTCATTATGTGCATTAACTTGGCAAACCCACCTCCGAATATTTTAATTCAAATACATCAAGAATTAGCTCTCAATTAGCTCTAATTTGCTCTCTAATATTAGAATTTGCTCCGGTTATGGTACGAGATATTTGAATTAGAATGGTGGAGGGGGGCTAAGTTAACGCTACCCCCCCCCCCACTTTCGAATATCGAAACTTCAAAGGTGTCAAAATTTAGCTCTCAATTAGCTCTAATTTGCTCTCTAATATTAGAATTTGCTCCGGTTTTATTATCGAGATATTGCCATTTCAAATAGGGGGCCAAGCACTAACTAAGCCCCCACATTCGAATATCGAAATTTTAAAGGTGCCAAAATTTAGCAGTCAATTAGCTCTAATTTGCTCTCTAATATTAGAATTCGCTCCGTTTTTTTTTATCGAGATATTTCAATTTCAAGTAATTGCGCAAACGTTAACTTAGCCCCCCCCCCCCCTTTCGAGTATCGAAATATCACAGGTGCCAAAATTTAGCTCTGAATTAGCTCTAATTTGCTCTGTAATATTAGAATTCACTCCGGTTTTTTTTATCGAGATATTCCAATTTCAAATAAGGGACAAGCGATAACTTAGCCCCCCCCCCCCCCCACTTTCGAGTATCGAAATTTCACAGGTGCTAAAATTTAGCTCTCAATTAGTTCTAATTTGCTCTCTAATATTAGAATTCGCTCCGTTTTTTTTATCGAGATATTTCAATTCAAGCAAGAGGGCAAGCGTAAACTTAGCCCCCCGCCCCCACTTTCGAGTATCCGAATTTCAAAGGTGCCAAGATTTAGCTCTCAATTAGCTCTAATTTGCTCTCTAATATTAGATTTTGCTCCGGTTATGGTATCGAGATATTTGAATTAGAATGGTGGGGTGGGGGGTAAGTTAACGCTAGCCCTCCACCACTTTCGAATATCGAAACTTCAAAGGTGCCAAAATTTAGCTCTCAATTAGATCTAATTTGCTCTCTAATATTAGAATTTGCTCCGGATTTTTTTATCGAGATATTGCCATTTCAAATAGGGGGGCAAGCGTTAACTTAGCCCCCACCCCACTTTCGAGTATCGAAATTACAAAGGCGCCAAAATTTAGCTCTCAATTAGCTCTAATTTGCTCTTTAATATTAGATTTTGCTTCGGTTTTCTTAACGAGATGTTTCCATTTTAAATATGGGGCAAGTACTAACAACCACTCACCCATATTCGAATATTGAAATTGCAAAGGTGCCAAAATGTAGCTCTCAATTAGCTCTAATTTGCTCTATAATATTAGATTTTGTTCGTTTTTTTTAATCGAGATATTGCCATTTCAAATAGGGGGGGAGCAAGCATTTACTACCCTCCCCCTCATTTTTCAAAGGTGCAAAAATTGAGCTCTCAATTATCTCTAATTTGCTGTCTAATATTAGAATTCACTCCGTTTTTTTATCGAGATATTTCAATTTCAATTAAGAGGGCAAGCGTTAACTTACCTCCCCCCCCCCCACTTTCGTGTATAGAAATTTCAAAGGCGCCAAAATTTAGCTCTCAATTATCTTTAATTTCCTCTGTAATATTAGATTTTGCTCCGATTTTTTTTTATCGAGAAAATTTCATTTCAAATAGAGGGGGGGGGGGGAAGCTATAACTAGCTCCCCGCATTCAAATATCAAAATGTCAAAATAGCCAAAATTTATCTCTTTGTTAGCTCTAATTTGGTCTCTAATATTAGAATTCGCTCCTTTTTTTTATCGAGATATTTCAATTTCAAGTAAGGGGGCAAGCGTTAACTTAGCCCCCCTCCCACTTTCGAGTATCGAAATTTCAAAGGTGTCAGAATTTAGCTCTCAATTAGCTCCAATTTGCTCTCTAATATTAGAATTTGTTCCATTTTTTTTTATCGCGATATTGCCATTTCAAATAGGGAGGGTAAGCACTAATTAACCCTAATTTAATATTTTAAGTAACTTTATCTTAGATGATTAATCTTTATATTGATATCTTTGTGTCATACCGTGGCAAGAGATTAAAATAACAAATATTTTAATTCAAAGTAGAATGACTTGTTGGAATATTAAAATTAGCTTACATTTTCTATCAAATGTCTTCAATGTAAATATATTTTAAACCGAAATATGTTTAATTTTATTTAATATTTTCCTTTTTTTTTTAATTTACGGAAAAATTACTTTTACATATACAAAATTTAAACTAATAGTGACAAAATTAAATTTTACAAAAGTTTCCGAATGCTATTATTGCTAATATTAAAATTAGCTTACATTTTCTATCAAATGTCTTCAATGTAAATATATTTTCAACCGAAATATGTTTAATTTTATTTAATATTTTCCTATTTTTTTTTTTTAAATTTACGGAAAAATTACTTTTACATATACAGAATTTAAACTAATAGTGACAAAATTAAATTTTACAAAAGTTTCCGAATGCTACTATTGCTAATATTAAAATTAGCTTACATTTTTTATCAAATGTCTTCAATGTAAATATATTTTCAACCGAAATATGTTTAATTTTATTTAATATTTTCCTATTTTTTTTTTAATTTACGGGAAAATTACTTTTACATATACAAAATTTAAACTAATAGTGACAAAATTAAATTTTACAAAAGTTTCCGAATGCTACTATTGCTAATATTGAAATTAGCTTACATTTTCTATCAAATGTCTTCAATGTAAATATATTTTCAACCGAAATATGTTTAATTTTATTTAATATTTTCCTATTTTTTTTTTAATTTACGGGAAAATTACTTTTACATATACAAAATTTAAACTAATAGTGACAAAATTAAATTTTACAAAAGTTTCCGAATGCTATTGCTAATATTAAAATTAGCTTACATTTTCTATCAAATGTCTTCAATGTAAATATATTTTAAACCGAAATATGTTTAATTTTATTTAATATTTTCCTTTTTTTTTTAATTTACGGAAAAATTACTTTTACATATACAAAATTTAAACTAATAGTGACAAAATTAAATTTTACAAAAGTTTCCGAATGCTATTATTGCTAATATTAAAATTAGCTTACATTTTCTATCAAATGTCTTCAATGTAAATATATTTTCAACCGAAATATGTTTAATTTTATTTAATATTTTCCTATTTTTTTTTTTAATTTACGAAAAATTACTTTTACATATACAAAATTTAAACTAATAGTGACAAAATTAAATTTTACAAAAGTTTCCGAATGCTACTATTGCTAATATTGAAATTAGCTTACATTTTCTATCAAATGTCTTCAATGTAAATATATTTTCAACCGAAATATGTTTAATTTTATTTAATATTTTCCTATTTTATTTTTTTAATTTACGGGAAAATTACTTTTACATATACAAAATTTAAACTAATAGTGGCAAAATTAAATTTTACAAAAGTTGGCTCTTTGGTCAGATGTGATGCTCCCATTTTTCAAATATGGTAGCATACCCGCTATTAGCGCAGCGATTGAAACCAATTTCAATATATTGAAAAATAGGATTTTTTCAAATCATACACTGCCCATTCGTCTGGATGATTTTTTGTCAACCCATATTAATTCATTGGATTGAACCATGAAACTTGCTGCTGTTCCAAGGGACACCGATCTTGTTAACCAAGAAGACACTGGAGAACAAAATCTTTCAGAGGAAATGACAGATATACAAGATAACTGTGACGAAGAACTAGTATCAAGAGATTTAAGTTTAAATTCAACTGAAACGGATAACATTCTTAGAAATGCCCAAAATGCTTGTCCTTGCTGTTCCATGGGAAATTACCCCGATCCAAACGGAGGACATAAATGTGTTTTTTGTTCAATTCCCGTCCATGCTTTGCAAGCGTGCTCATTTCCTGCACCGAGCTCTGAAGAAGGATATGGGCAGAAAAGAATTTGCTATATTTGTTTTAAAAAGAATGAAACTGAAAAAAGAAAAATTCAAGAGCGCAATGAAAGGGAGAATTGGCGTGGTTTGGCTGTAACACCTAAAAAGCGAACATATTTTCAGCCAGATCCGAAATGGCAGAACATTCATCTGTCACAAAATAGAGAAAGAAAACCGCCCGGAGTGTAAAGAAAATTATTAATTAACAAATTAATAATTACAAATAATTAATTACAGAATTATTAATTAACAAATAATGAAAATTATTAATTAACAATTAAAGAAAATTATTAATTAACAAATTAATAATTACAAATTAATAATTAATAATTAACAAATTAATAATTATTAAACAAATTAATAATTATTAATTAACAAATAAAGAAAATTATTAATTAACAAATTAATAATTACAAATTAACAAATAAAGAAAATTATTAATTAACAAATTAATAATTACAAATTAATAATTATTAATTAACAAATAAAGAAAATTATTAATTAACAAATTAATAATTACAAATTAATAATTATTAATTAACAAATTAATAATTATTAAACAAATTAATAATTATTAATTAACAAATAAAGAAAATTATTAATTAACAAATTAATAATTACAAATTAATAATTATTAATTAACAAATTAATAATTACAAATTAATAATTATTAATTAACAAATTAATAATTATTAAACAAATTAATAATTATTAATTAACAAATAAAGAAAATGATTAATTAACAAATTAATAATTATTAAACAAATTAATAATTATTAATTAACAAATAAAGAAAATTATTAATTAACAAATTAATAATTACAAATTAATAATTATTAATTAACAAATTAATAATTATTAAACAAATTAATAATTATTAATTAACAAATAAAGAAAATTATTAATTAACAAATTAATAATTACAAATTAATAATTATTAATTAACAAATTAATAATTATTAATTAACAAATTAATAATTATTAAACAAATTAATAATTATTAATTAACAAATAAAGACAATTATTAATTAACAAATTAATAATTACAAATTAATAATTACAGAATTATTAAATAGCGAAAGAAAACCGCCTGGAGTGCTAAAGAATGGACACCGTCCGGAACTTAAAGTTGTAAAGTGGTGAAAAGAACTCCTTACCTAGTCAAACACATGTGCTGCAGATGCTTTAGTTCAGTTAATGGCTACTGTTATTGTGGACAGCGAATCGTTTAGATGCTTCGTCGAAACAGGTCGAAAAAAAAATGTTCTTTTAGAATTAGCACACTATGTAGCAACAAAAGGAATTTCAAGCAAGGTTTATGCCTTGCGTGCTAAGATGCTAAGAGATATCACAGAGCCCAAAAAGCTGCCACAAGGAATTCTCCACCTTTATTGTCACAGCAATATCGGTAATTTGGCCACAAAATTAATGAAGGCTTTTCCTTCTGCATTTGAAAATAGTATATGCAGCTCACAATATTGTCCCAAAAAAGAAATGACCACGATCATACCTGTTCCGATTATCCAAATAAAGACGTCACTTGGAAATGATGTTCAGTGTATGAAACAGCTGATAAATGAAGTACGGCGAATTGTTGAATATTCAGAGTGCAAGAGTACTTTTGAGAATAGGAGCAATGTACCAACAGAAAATTATGTTTTGGATACTTCCATTTCAGACTTTCCTCTCTGCACAGGAACTAGAGCTTCTATAGTAAAATGAGAGATAAGCTAATAGTTGTGCAGTTGATGTTTTCACCATACGAGAAAATAAACTCATCAGAATTAGATCCGAATGAATTAGCAATTGAAGTTCTACACAAAGTTCCCCTGAAGAAAATTCCATTGAATATAAATATCGAAAACAATTAATTTCATTTAAGAGGGGTTGTGGGGTTTAGCCTTTTAGGGGAAGCAAGCACTCTCCGTCACTATATCGCGTATGCATTACGAAAAGATGGAAAATGGGAAGCTTACGATGATCTGTATGACAAAGTAGAACTTAAAGTACATATAGATTTAACGTCTGAATTTAAAAACCATTAAAACACCAAATAAAATAAATTAAGACAGACTTGAGCACAGTTAAAAAATAAAATTTATTAAGAATATACTTAAAAACAATTAAAAATACAATATGTAAACGTTTCGTCAAGCGACACGCAAGACATCATCAGTACAAAAATATCCATTGCATTTCAAACGACAGAACAAATCAAAAACAGTTAAAGTTAGTTATTTTAAAAACAAACAATATTCACTAGGGACAGAACGAGCATCATTCAAAGTCTGCGATCGCAATTCAATTTGAATTCAAAAATTGTCCAGCATTCACTTCAAACGAATCACATTCCGCTCATTGCGAACGCCAGTATTTTGAAATCGGGTTGCAACAACTACCATGATAGATTGCTCCTTGAGGCTTGGTTCACTGAATTGCGATCGCAGACTTTGAATGATGCTCGTTCTGTCCCTAGTGAATATTGTTTGTTTTTAAAATAACTAACTTTAACTGTTCTTGATTTGTTCTATCGTTTGAAATGTAATGCATATTTTTTGTACTGATGATGCCTTGCGTGTCGCTTGGCGAAACGTTTACATATTGTATTTATGATTGTTTTTAAGTATATTCTTTATTAATTTTATTTTTTAATTGTGCTCAAGTCTGTCTTAATTTATTTTATTTGGTGTTTTAAAAGTAGAACTTGTTTCAACGAAGCATAAAGTTGTTCCCCATATTATAATTTATAGCTTTTAACAAGTGTTTTTAACTTGTTAATAATAACCATACAATTTCACAATCATGTTTAAAACAAGTGGGTAAGTGTGATCACAGATCGCACAGAGGGTTTCGTTTAATATTCCTTTCAAAACAGTTTATCTTTTTGAAAAATCTGTTACTTCCACATTTCGCAACCAGGGGGCACACTCGATTCTAAACAAACATCTATCCGAACGAAAACCCGTTTTACATATTATCCGTAGATATATTAGTCGAGGGGATTGGGCCCATAGCACCTGAGGTCAGTACGCGCACCTGGCGGTAAAAAATGGAACTAGAATATGTAAGGCTATGGTGCATAATATGAAAGAAGGGTCAAAGGGGTGTCGGCAAAAGTTGGAAAATTTCTCCCCTGGTTGAAAGGGCGGAGGTTAGAAGAATTACTTAAAATACACAAGCTAGAGCCCGGAGAGGTAAATAATATAAGACTTTTTGAAGATTTTATGATTTGTCGTTTGGTCTGAGGTATTCAGCTATACGTATGCAAAATTTCATGTCTCCAACTTAATTAGGGGCTCTCTTAGAAAGAATTGCTTCAAATACATATGTGGTAGCTAAAAGGGTTAAACGTAAGACATTTTCAAGATTTTATGATTTTTCGCTTGGCCTCAGGTGTTCTGCTATAAGTATGCAAAATTTAAAATCTCCAATTTAATTAGGGGCTCAGTTAAAAAGAATTGCTTAAAATACACGAGCTGGAGTTGAAAGGGTTAAACATAAATTTTTTTCAAAATTTATTATTTGACGTGTAATCTGGGATGTTGAGCTATAAGTATGCAAAATTTCACGCTTCCAACAGAAATAGGGGCTCACTTAGAAAGAATTGTTTAAAATACACATGTGGGAGCCCAAAGGGTTAAACGTACGACATTTTCAAAATTTTATGATTTGTCGTTTGATGTGAGGTGTTCAGCTATAAGAATGCTAAATTTCACGCTTCCAACTTAATTAGAGGCTCATTTAGAAATAATTGTTTAAAATACACATGCAGGAGCCCAAAGGGTTAAATGTATGACTTTTTCAAAATTTTATCATTTGTCGTATGATGTGTGGTGTTCAGCTATAAGTATGCAGAATTCCACGCCTGCAAACTAATTAGGAGCTCACTTAGAAAGAATTGTTTAAAATACACATGCGGGACTCCAAAGGGTTAAATGTACGACTTTTTCAAAATTTTATCACTTTTTGTTTGATGTGAGGTGTCCAGCTATAAGCATGCAAAATTTCACGCCTCCAACATAATTAGGGCCTCACTTAGAAAGAATTGTTTAAAATACACATGCGGGAGCCCAAAGGGTTAAATGTACGACTTTTTCAAAATTTTATGATTTGTCGTATGATATGAGGTGTCCAGCTAAGTATGCAAAATTTCACGCCTCCAGCATAATTAGGGGCTCACTTAGAAAGAATTGTTTAAAATACACATGTGGGAGCGCAAAGGGTTAAATGTACGACTTTTTCAAAATTTTATGATTTGTCGTATGATGTGAGGTATTCAGCTATAAATACCCAAAATTTCATGTCTCCAACCTAATTAGGGGCTCACTTAGAAAGAATTGTTTAAAATACACATGTGGGAGTTACCGACATTAATTCTTCTGCCAGTTAAACCGATTAATTAAATAATAATTAATATTTCAGCTTGTAATTAAGATAGGACTTAGAAATAGGTATCAATAAAATCAGCGTGAAATTTAACACCGAGATGCCAAAAAATTTAATATTTAAAAAGTTAAAATTTCGTATTAAAATATGCTATTATGAAAAACCGCAGCGTCGTCATGTCTACCTGCTTTCCCGCCGAATTGAAATCTTTTTTTCCTTGTCTTTCGAATTAAAGAAATTAAACTTTTATCGATCGATTTTTAGTGGATATTTTAACTTATACACATCGCAGAAATGTGAACTTTATACCAAATGAAAGTAGATTTTTTTCTGCGTCTGACTATTCCATTTACAAATTTCTCGGACCAATATTTTCTGATATGAAATTTCGCTTTAAAATGCCCACTTCATTTTTCGGCTTAATTTCCTCCCTGGTAGCCACGCATCGGCTGATTTTACTGGCAACCCTTAGGAGAAATACGGATGATTTGGAGCAGGTCCGTTTGAACCTGCATTAAAAAGGTGGATTGGTTAATTTTAGAAGTTAATTAGCCCGTAATTCAGTTAATTACCAACTTTTTCAAAATTTTATGATTTGTTGTTTGATGTGAGGTGTTACCCAAAATTTCAAGTCTCTAACATGTATAGTTTCTGAGAACGGGCTCTGTGACGGACAGACAGACAGACAGACAAAGGAGCGAGACGAATAGGGTTTCGTCAGATGAACGAAACCCTAAAAATCAACAATAAAAATATTTATTCACTCTTAAACGTTTTTTCCTTTTTTAATTTTAATACATTAAAAGCAATGTATTTTATCTTTTACCATTTCGTTCCAAAAAGTTGTTTGTAGTAAAAAATGAATGTGTTTGAATTTCTTTTAAAAAAACAAAGCAATCTATTTTTTCAAGATTGGTGTGCCAGTAAACACAAAATGAATAAGCATACGATTAGGCATTGAAAACCCAACTGCATAAAATATTGTTAAAAAAGATCAGGAAGACAAGATAAATATTTTCTATCTTTAAGGAGTTGGTAGAATATCAAAAAAAAAAAAAAAAAAAATGCAATTTAACAAATTACAACGACCATTTGGAATATGATTTTTTCGTACGCCATGAATTAAACATTAATAGTGTTATTACACGTAAAAATTGCAAGCGACAGAAATCGTTCGCGACTCGTACGTATTATCCACCTGAAACTTACGTATTATCCAAGCATTTCATTGGCTGTTCGGAAAAGGCTTTTCCATCATCCAAGAAATCTGACCGCCAATTTTAAATGAAATTTATTTCTCAAACTTCTAAACATCCCACAATATTACTTTTCATATCGTCGTATAGAGAAAAAAATGTACATTTAAATGCAATTTGTTTGAAAGCTGTATCTCAATTTGTTTCTGAGTTATTAATTTTTTTTTGCAGTTTTTATTACTCTTTTGTCATAGTGGCGACACTCTGTTGTCCATCTCTCTTGAAAGTAAAGGGAAATACAGATTACTGTATAGACCCATCAGAAAACGAATAAAATGATGATTAAACCAATAAAAACCTTCAGATATGCTTTTGATTTCCTACCCTGACGAGGACAATAACCATTTTTCCAAATGGTTAAAAACAAGATTACGAATTTTCTTATTGCTTTAAAATTTTATGTTAAATTAAATATACAAAAATTTTTATTAATATATTCCCATATACTTCTCAGAAAATGTGTTTGCACACTTCTTAAAAGTAAGTAATCCAAATTATTGTATTGTACTTAATGTATTTCAGATGGATACTTTTTTTCATAATAAGATTTTCGCAGGCTAGATGTACAGTCGTGGGAAAAAAACGTAAACACCCCCTACTAACTCCTCAACAAAACATCGTAGAAGAAAGTTACTGGTACCGAACGATTGGAAATAAAGTCTACTTTTAAATGATGTATATAAAATTTTCTTAGGGGTCATCTACATACTAAAACGAACACAAACTTCGTTTTTTTTCAATGGCAATACCCAATTTTAACGAGATATTTCAAATCTTCGGTTCAAACTATGCCCAGACACCAAATTTCAAGTCATTTGAATGATAAGTTTTTGAATTATAAACATTCGAAATTGAGTGCTTCTAATGTTAAATTACATTTTCATATTTTTATCTATATCTCCCGAAATTATGCTCCTAATGTGCTATTTTTTTTGTAGTAATAATACTAATATACCCAAACATAAATAAGCTGAATTTGCAATTTTTATAATTTTATGATATGAATTATGAATTATGGAATTAATATTCGAAAAAATTATGAATTGCAACCTACAATTTTTTTGATGGATTTAGATGTATTAAGTCCTGCTTTATGGAAATTCAAAAATTTCACATTTTTCTTCCAAGTAGTTATTAAGGGGCCGTCTATGATGGAAGTGAGTAGACATTTTGAAATTTATTTTGCTGTACTGTAATCTAACACGCTTCATTGACTCCTTGAGAGGCGCTTAAGTTGCCTTGATCAAGGAAGGGGCTCTCTCGGTTAACAATCCAGTACGGAACTTCAATTTGGATACAGCCCTTAAAATACGCTCGTTTTAAAATAATTAATTTCTCGGAAACTTATGGTATGAATTGAATAAAAATTCTTTTTTAGGCTAATTGAAGGGTGTAGAGTTCATTTATGCTGTCAGAATTGGGTACTGCTATTGAAAAAAACAAAGTTGTTGTTCGTTTTAATATGTAGAATGCCCCTAAGCAAATATTATATACATCATTTAAAAGTAGACTTTATTTCCAATCGTTCGGTACCAGTAACTTTCTTCTACGATAGTTTGTTGAGGAGTTAATAGGGGGTGTTTACTTTTTTTTTTTTTCCACGACTGTACATCTATACAATGCTCCCCATACTTATAATTGAAATATATCAATATTGGAAGTAGAGCCAATTCTAATATTAGACAGCTAATTAAAGCTAACTGGAAGGTAAATTTTGGCATATTTGAAATGTTGCTATTCCAAAGTAGGGGGTAGCGTTAACTTATCCCCACTCCTGCACCAATCTAATTAAAATATCTCGATCCTATAACAGAGAAAATTCTTATATTAAGGCGCAAATTAAAGCTAATTGAGAGCTAATTACTGGCATATTTGAAATTGAAATATTCGATTTTTTTGTGTGGGGGGAGCCGGGAATTAAATCGCCTCTTCTTTTATGCTTGCTAAAAATAAATTATATGTATGCGAAATTTTCATAAGGAAGTACACAAACCCAAGAGGACTACTTTTCTGACACACCTATAAAGTCATTTTTATTCTTAGAAGCGGGGAATTAAAGTGTTTTTATTTAGAAACTGTGAAATCGAATTGCGTTTACCAATTTTCTATAAAAGCAAATTATTTAGCAGAAATTGCTGCCAAAGTGGGTATTTTAACAAATCTTTGGTATTTGAAAGACCCAATAGTATCGTTATGAGTATTTTACAACTCAATACGCAATACGTGCATTTATCAAAAAATGAAAAAAGCAATTCAATTTCAAAACTTTTCAGTAGTCCAACCAGCCAGTTTCATGAATTTATATTTAAAAATTAGTCCGTTGAACTTGTCAGAAAATCGTGTGTTGTTTAAAAAAGTTTTTTGAGTATAGTTGTCTGAGCGAAGCGAAGGCTAATACTCAGCGAAATATTACTGTCCGGACACATTACTACTACGATGGATATTAACGCCATGTCCTACTAAAAAAAAAGCCTAATAAAAACCTTTCGTCAAGCATAACTCAAAAAATATTTGTCGGATTTCGTTTCTGATTGCACCAGAAGGTACCTATGAGGGTCGCCTACTGAATGCACCTACTATGAAAAATAAGTTCCAAACCGTTTAAAAATTATATAGAAAAAACTGATAAAAAAGCACAATTTATCTGCATACGTCACAGAAATTTGGTGTGCGTCACTTTCACCGGTTGATGTTTTCGTAGACAACTGGTTTGAACACATGGAGCAAATAAAAAAAAATTCGCCCGCAGTAATATCGAATAGATCAGTTTCAACCACGTGATCACAAACCTTGCAACAACCCGTGGCAACCAGTTTTGGTGGGCAAACAAATAATTATACAGTACTCCGTACCACGGTGACCGTTTTTAGCCTGTTGTATGAAATCTGGCCTGTTGTATGACATACAATTGTGGATGATTAAAACAAAAGACATGAGTGTTTATTGCTCCGGGAGGTTAACTTTCTCTAGATGTCTGTCTGTCTATCATACAGCATGCAATTTTCTTGTAAAGGATGATATTATTATGCAGTAAAACCTTTGTAACGGACACACCCGATTAGTGGACACCTCTATTTAGTGGGCATTTTTTCGATTACCGACCCTTAAGTAACTGTACATTTTTTACTCTCAGTAGCGGACACCTCCAAATAGAGGACAAATTCTGCCCTCCCGAGGTGTTAGCTATTCAGAGGTTTTACTGGTAAAACCTCCATAGCGAACACACCCGATTAGCGGATACCTCTATTTAGCGGACATTTTTTCGATTACCAACTCTTAAATAACTGTACATGTTTTACTCTCAGTAGCAGTCACCTCTAAATAGAGGACAAATTCTGCATTCTCGGGGTGTCTGCTATTCAGAGGTTTTACTGTATATAATTTTGATAGTTATTTTACAGGGCCACACAGAAGAATAAGAATATATGAAACGAATATAAACTAAAATCGGGATTGGTAGATCGCTGATGGTAATGTAATTTTCGGATGTTGTTACAGTCATCGGCAGCATGTTTTTAGAGTTTCGTTCATCTAACAAAACACTACCTGTCACACTCCTTTGTCTGTCTGTCTGTCTGTCCGTCTGTCACAGAGCCCGTTCTCAGAAACTATATATGCCAGAGACATGAAATTGTGCATACTTATAGCTGAACATCTCACATCAAATGACAAATAATAAAGTTTTGAAAAAGGTTTAATATTTAACCCTCTGGGCTCTAACTTGTGTATTTAAAGCAATTTTTCTAACTCAGCCCCTAATTAAGTTGGAGACTTGAAAGTTTGCATACTTATAGCTGAACACTTGTGATAACACGATAAATCATAAAATTTTGAAAAAGTCATATTTAACCCTTCAGTCTCTAACTTCTGTACTTTAAGCAGTTTTTCTAACTCAGCCCCTAATTAAGTTGGAGACATGACATTTTGCATACGTATAGCTGAACACTTCACATCAAACGACAAATAATAAAATTTTGAAAAAGTCTTATTTAATCCTCTGGGCTCTAACTTGTGTATTTTAAACAGTTTTTCTAAATCAGCCAACTAATTCAGTTGGAGACATGAAATTTTGCATACTTATAGCTGAAATCCTCACATCAAACGACAAATAATAAAATTTTGAAAAAGGTCTGATATTTAACCCTCTGGGCTCTAACTTGTGTATTTTAAGCAATTTTTCTAACTCAGCCACTAATTAAGTTGGAGACATGAAAGTTTGCATACTTATAGCTGAACACTTGCGATAACACGATAAATCATAAAACTTCGAAAAAGTCATATTTAACCCTCCGGTCTCTAACTTCTGTATTTTAAACAATTTTTCTATCTCAGCCCCTAATTAAGGTGGAGAAATGACATTTTGTATACATATAGCTGAACACCTCACATCAAACGACAAATAATAAAATTTTGAAAAAGTCTATTATTTAACCTCTGGGCTCTAACTTGTGTATTTTAAGCAATTTTTCTAACTCAGCCCCTAATTAAGTTAGAGACATGAAATTTTGCATACTTATAGCTGAACACCTCACATCAAACGACAAATAATAAAATTTTGAAAAAATCTAATATTTAACCTCTAATATTTTGTCTCGCGCAATTTTTAAATTTAAACAGTATTGCAATACTATTTTTTGTTCATTTTGCATAATAAGTGTAATGTGACGTAATTTCTTCTATTTCAGACTTCTAACGCATGTTAATGAATTTATTTTACAATATCCTTTCTCTTTTAAAATTCACATGTAAATATAGTTTTTATGGCGTAATTTCCAATAAGTGCCTGCTTTTTATACCTAATTATTTAATTCTAATTTGAAGGTTTTTTTCTGTTTATAATAGTAACGTGTAAATAATTTTTTTTATTTGAGCAAACATTATTGTTTGCGCTGTTTATACAGCTGGCAACAGTTGAAATTAATACCATTTTCTAAAATATGTTAAAAATATCAGTCAAGATGCTGAATATTTGAATTTAAAATAGAAATAAAACCTCAAAAAATGAGTCAAATTAAAAAAAAAAATAATGAAATCTGCACACCGGGATCTTCTATTGAATAAAATGATCTAAAAATGATTAAATTCCCATGTATAGCTTTTGCTCCTATAATTTTTTTTAATGGAACGATTTTGTCCAACTTTAGCATTAAATATCTCTTAAAATAATTCTTCGATTTGAAAACTGCATGCATGAGCGTGTTGATCAAACATTTCGCTATAATACCACCGATTTTCATATTTTTGTATGCAATAGTTTTCTTAATATTAACGAAGAAAGACCTCCGGTCACAAAAAATTCAAAACCGGCGGCGGCGGCGGCGGCAGTGACAGCGTTAGTTACTTTTTTTAGAATAGAGAGATATATAAAAATGAAAACTTGTCTATCTGTCTGTTTGTAATTTTATAAAAATCCACAATGTGGAAGCCAAAATTGTGAAAAGATACGGACATGTGTATTAAAACATGGCCGAGGCAACTAAAGTAATCCGGAATCGAAATAATTTATAGTGAATTTTTAATTAATAAAAAACCGCCCATTTAACAGCAATTTCTTATCAAATTTAAACATTTTTCGTTATAGCAGTTGCCAACAATTAAAAAAACCCAATAAAATTATTACTACAACAATTAATTTTCTATTGCAAGATTTCCACGTGAAAAATGAAAATGAAATAAATAGTTTGATGAATTTTAAAAAAAGGTGAATATTACGTCATAACTTTTCTATTGCAAGATATTCACGTGAAATATGAAAATGAAATAAATGGTTTGACGAATTTAAATGAAAGTGAATGTAACTTCATAACTTTTCTATTTCAAGGTTTCCACGTGAAAGAGGAAAATATTACGTCATATTGGAAATATAAAGGACGTGGTGGATATAACGTCATATGAGTGTCAAAATGTATTGAAGCATGATAAAAACCCGATTAGGGAAATTATTGGCCTATTTTAACATTATTGCTCCAATTATAAATTGAAATAAGTTCAATTATAGCTGTATTCTTTTGCGTCTGTTATATACATTTATACATTTTTATGTAGCGTTTTCATATGATTCATTCATACAACATTTTGACTGCTTTTTTTAATGTTTGTTTTGTGTTGTATGTTAAATTTTGAAATTGATTTTTCAGAACAAACATCCTTCAAATTTTGGGCAACACCGGCACTTTAGTTTGTAACGGATAAATGGCTTTTGTATCTGTACATCTAATGCTAATATTATAAAGCGTTATAATATTATAAAGTATATAATATAATTAATGCTTGTACGTTTGTGAGGTGTTATCTCTGAAACTGCATAGCCAACTTAAAAAAATGTTGGTGGCCATCTCTGCTCCGAAAAATGACTATTTTATGTCAGTGCAAGAACCTACATCGCTGCAGGAGCAAAAAAGTTCTAAAATAGTGATTTCTGTGATATTGATTGGGTTAGAAACTTTAAATTTGGTGCGGTAGTTACTTTTAAAATATAAATACTCATAATGAACGCTCTCTAAAAGGTTCAATTTGACGGATAAACGTAAACATTTCTAGAAAGGTTCTAAACTATGATTTATTTGGAATACTGAAATTTTTAGGATACTGTTGGGGTTAGAAACTAGAACTTTGGCATGGTAGTAATTAGTAAGATGTAAATGCTCGTTGTAGAACGAAATCTAAAAAAATAGAAAGACTAAACAAAGCGGAAAAAGATCTAAGATGATCTAAGTAACAAAGTACATGGAATTGTTAGGAATATAAACATGAAAATTGACATGGCTGTATTTATCATGACGTAAATTCTCGCAATAGAACAATTTATAAAAATGTCGCTATATAAAACAGTGCAAAAACAAAAAACTTTCAAAAATTTTCTATTTCTGTGTTACTGCTGAGCCCAAAATCTTGAAATTTTGCTTCGGGTTAGTTTTAAAATATACAATTGTCTCTATGAATGGTTTCTAAAAAATTTAAAAAGATGAAATTAACGGAAAGCGATCTCAATTACCATTAATTTGGAATTATTAGGTACAGCAACTTTAAATATTTCATAATGCTGCATTTCCTCCGCAAAACATGCAATTTAAATGAAACAAAACTGATAGATACCCACCTAGCATTAAATAAATTGTGTAAATATTGAATAAAGACCTATATGAAACAGTGAATAAGTTGCCCGAAAGTACTTGTTAAAGTGCTCCTTCTCTAGGCTTTTCTCTCTCTCGCCAAGGCCACTAACAGACAGAAGTGCCGTTTTAAATGTGATATGAAATTTTTATCTGATTCATTTTTCTAGACATTTTATCATAAGGTCATATTCTCAATTATCATTAGTAGATTTTTTATATATTAACATATTCTGGTGAAATTTTATAATCGGGTTCATATTGGCGTATGTTAGCTTGCATGATTTGCTGAATAAATATGTATAGATTTGTAAATTACTTCAAATGACACTTTGACAGCTCAAAAGTTATGCAGACGATATATTCAGATCTTGTGTCATACTTTATGTTGTAATCATTGCCGATTTCTTTTATTTAATACATGCTAAATACAGCTCAACTTGTGCAGAATATGTTTGAAAACAAAACAATACAGCGTATGTAGTGGCCAGCATACACTCATCATTCAAATCCGATCGAGCATATCTAAAACACACTCAAACGAAGCATTGCATGCCACTGTTGATGTATTCTGTGCTTTGATACTATATTAGATTTTGAGGAGAGAATTCCTTAAATGTTATCGACAACCTCATTGCATCCGTGGAAAACAGATATTGTACAATATTAACTATTCCGGGGGAGCACACACCATATAAAGTATAGTCCATTCTTTTTAAACATCATATATTTGTCATTTAAATTTACTCAAATTGGTGCGGAGCGTCTGATTATGCTCTTGACATCATTTAATACAGTTAAAATTCCGATATAAGTAATTTAGTATTTCATTTTCTATTTTACTTTTAATATATTGCGTACTTTCAATTTTATATCCATGCATGGCTGTCTTGAATGGTTAGATTTCCCTTTTTTTAAAACAGTGTATACGAATTTATATATAAGATTTTGTAATTCTACGATTCGTTTATTTTCATCATTTCAATTTATCGCTGCATATGGACAATTAAAGATAACATCTCATTTTCTTTGCTTCCACATGTTATTATTAAATCTATGTTCTCAGTAATATCGCTCAGACTAATCCCTCTGAGGGAAGTCCTAGTTAAATTAAAGTATAGTATAATTTGTTAGTTCATTTCTTAACGAAAACAAGCAAACTGAATTATCCTTATTTTAATTCTAAGTTTCTAAAATAGCAATTTTAGTTTTATGCTAATGTTTATATGGAAACTAAACACAAACACACACATATATTTACATTATACAAGGTTTACCAATGCAGAAAACTTATCTAAATATTTCTTCTTTAATTCAGTATGAATGCAATGATTGAAGATGTAAGGGAATATGTTATATGTATGTAAATAATAAATATACATAGAATATATACATAAAATAATGTATATGATATGTATATCATATCATTACTTTTAATGCTATGTAGATGTTATCCATTAATTACGTCACGCAAATTTCGTGGGCTTTTGATCCCTCCCTTATACAGGTTGTCAAAGACAAGTGATACCCTCTTCTTATGACATCAGATTTTTAAAACAGCCAATATAAAACATTTTATGTTAAACAGCAACAGAAAAGTTTTCTATGATGTATTTCATTCGCTTTTTTACACCTTAAATTGTTGCAATTCAAAGTTAAAAGAAGAATATGCCTAATTAAACAGAATACTATCTTTATCATATAATAAAACAGAATCTATTTTTTATGAACTTTATTATGCTGCTTGCATTCCTTAGACACACACTCACACACACACAAACACACACACACACACATACACACACATATCATAGCAAACGCGGTAGCGTTAAGCTATAATATGATTAAAAAAGAGAAAATATTTATATATATGAGGAAGTGAGTTTCAAAACTCGCTTTATACAAAATTTAGAAAATCCAGATTAAACTATCAATCTATTGTCGAAAAAACACTAAAGTCTGAAAAAAACCCTATTTTAATAGTGTACTTATGGCATTGCAAAATCTTGGTTTAAAATGAAAACCAATAAAAGCAGTCGTAGGTTTTTCTTGATATTCCAAAAACGTCCTTTATACCAGAAATTATGGTCCCAATGTGATCTCATTTATGTGGTTATAATACTAAAGAAAACATTTTCATGTTTTATTATTGCCGAAACGTCAGTGAAGGCTTACTGTGGAGACACGAAAAGTTTTGATTTCCGTTTGTCTGTCTGTCTGTCTGTCCGTCTGTTCCGCGATAACTGCCGCAAAAAGCATCCGATCGGCTTGAAATTAATGTGGCATGTTGATGAGGTACTCGGACTTAGCTGTATGGTTTTTGGTTAAATTTGGTTCATTCGTTCGGGAAATATAGAACATTTTATTTTGCTCTGTAATGCTTTTCAATGGCAAGTCAGACGATTTTCAAATTTTCATTTGTTGAAAGAAATGGCTCATATAAAAAATGGATTTAAATGGTAAATTTTTGATGCTGAAATTTTTAAATAAGTGTAGTAAATTATTCCTATTAGTTTGCAATTTTGTCAAAACATTTGTCAGAGCTTTTAAATTAGGTGTATAACTTATGATGGAATTTTATACATGTGTTCGAATAATATAAAACATTTTATTTTATGAATTTACTTATATTTCATTTTTTTTCTTTTAACCGTTGCGTAGCAACTATATCTCATCTAAAAATATCATAAATGTGAAAGTATGTATGGTTTTTAAAGTCAAATCAAAGTTAAAAGGAATGAATTAATGAATGCCTTTGTATAGATATTTGCATATAGATTGATTTAAACGCAGAAATGAAAATAGTATTTATATACTATATAGAATAATATCTTTATTTATGTATTCAACTATTTTGATTATAAAGGAAAAAGTTCGTTATTTTCATACAGAATAAACTGACATTATTCTATTAAACTTTATAAACTTTATTGTTGCCAAAAAAAAAAAGGGAATAACAATTTCTCCCAAAGAGTTCATTTTAATTTGTAAGATTTTCACGTGCAAAGGGAAAATGCAGCAAATTACAAATAATAAAAAAGATAAATAGGACAGGAATGAATACATATAAACATTTCACACCAAATACCCCCTAAATTAATTTTTGTAGTGGTATTTTCCCACACTACGAAGAAAGATTCCTCGATTTACACGATTTTACTTGGCCTTCCTTTTCTCATTGGTTGCGATTTCATTTTCGCAATTGCGTATATTAATTGGCACAAAATTTTACATTTTTATGACTGAGGTATATGTAAGGCCATACAAATAAGAAATTCCGTATTGTTTCCTATAAAATGTGATAAAGTGTTGGTTAACTATATATGTTTCTATTAAGAGGAGCAGGGCTGCCAAGCCTCCGGCGTTCTGGATACCAGTATTTTAATACAAAAAATGTTACTTTATTTAATTGAAACATTTGCGCGATTTAAAAGAACAATATTTTCTGTAAGGTAATAGTGTTGTGCAAAAAGCCTGAGACTTGCCATGTCTGGTGGTGAGTGAAATGTTTTATTTAATGCATTTATCTCTATTTTAATGCTACGTGAACAACGTCCCGTGTAACAGCTTGTAGAGTGTAAAATAAATTATTAAAATAATCCCTATTACGAAAAATGAAACAAAATGCCCGGCTAAGGGAAATAAAAGGTTAGTTAACCTTTCGTAATTTGACCTGAACACAGGTGTGCATCAAATTTCAACGGTGTTTGTAACATCACGATTTTAAATTAAATGTGGATACTATTAAAAGGCTATCACAAAAAATACTTAACGGCGCCATATCACATTTATCTATTTAGTCAATTGGAAGTGGACACGATGATGAATTATTAACCGTTAGGTTTAGAACTCCCCCTACTTTAGGGTGATTTTAGTAAGTTAATGCTATCGAGTACATTTTTAGATATTTAGATTAGATCTTAGATATAAATATTGCAGAATGGTAATCAAAATTATTATTAGATTTCTAAATTAGATGTCTCAGTTTACATTTCCAAAAGTTCTTTATCCATTAGATACAGATGTTTGTGGTTAGCAGGCAAGTAAATACTGCTGTATGGATATTAGGATAACGTAAAATGCTTGACCAAATTGTTGCTTATCCTTATAAATCGCAGTGTAAAAATGAATCTAAGATATAGGATAATCATTAACTCAATCAATAGAAAATTACAAATGCAAAATAAATTACACAACGGGGGGTTCAGGGGGGGCACCCCCCTGAAGAAATTTGCTTTATTATATAAAAATTACTAGAATAAGTAGCTCGTGAGAATTTCAGAATATCATTACATAACAACGTGTTTAATTTAACGCTTCTAATGTCTGAAACCATCGAAATATTTTTTTCTCCTTCTATAAATGTTTGTGTAATTTAAAAGTTTAAATTTTGTTTTTGTAGAAAGATTAATATTAAGCAAAATTTGCTAAAAACAATAAGTTGCAGAGTTGACGTTGAGGCTCTTGATCTGCAGATTTACTAGTTTATTGAAACATTTGGGCTGGGAATGATCCATTAATTTAGAATGACCATTAAATTTAGACCCCTATACACAATTCTAATTGCCGAAACGTCAGTGAAGGCTTACTGTGGAGACACGAAAAGTTTTGATTTCCGTTTGTCTGTCTGTCTGTCTGTCTGTCTGTTCCGCGATAACTGCCACAAAAAGCACCCGATCAGCTTGAAATTAATTGGGCATATTCGTGAGATACCCGGACGTAGCTGTATAGTTTTTGGTTAAATTTGGTTCATTCGTTCGGAAAATATGGAAGATTTTATTTTTCTTTATAATGCTTTTCTACGGCAAGTCAGACGATTTTCAAATTTCGATTAGTTGAAAGAAAATGGCACGTTTGATTAATGGATTTAAATGTCAAATTATGGATACTAAAATTCCAAATAAGGGTTTTAAATTATTCCTATTATATTGAAGTTTTATCAATATATCTATCAGATTTTTTTATTTACGTGTACAATGTTTTGAGGACATTTATACATGTATTCCAACAATATAAAGAATTTTTAAATTAATTTTCTTGTTTTACATGATACATATTTCTTTTTTTTTTCCTTTTCTTCGTTGCCTAGCGACTGTTATTCGTAGCCTATCATTGCGTCAAATATGAATGAAGTTAGTAAATTACGTTAATTTTGTTGCAGGTACTATTAAAAGGCTATCACAAAAAATATTTTATCGCGCCAAATCGATGCAATTTATGCAATTAACAGTGGACACGATAATGAATTATTTTCCAGTAGATTTATAGATCTCCAGATATGCATATTTTGGGGGGCTTTTAATATGTTATTGCTATCGCATGGATTAGGATGTTTAAACTAATGTTTAACCATGCTGAAAAAAAAGTACAGTTAAAGGCATGTAAATCCTTTTTAACACTTTCCAACATGGATGAAAAGTATTTATGACTTCAGTTTTTCTATCTGTCGCCTGCCGTGTTTCTCTACGTGCTCTAACTCGCGTAAATATAGTCGGGATTACATGTAATTGATATACGTTATCGAGGTTTGCCAAAGTATGTTTGGTATTAAAAATGAAGAGTGTAGCATTCATAGCTTAATTACAGGGGCACTCAAAACTATTCCGTTACATTATAGTCTTTGGGAAAAATTGTCTGCGGTGTATTTTAATAATGTTGCACAATTTTAAACGTAATGAAATTTATATACTTTATTAAGGTGCACTAGAACCTGGTTACTATAAAATATGTTATGTGTAGCACTTACAGCATGCGTACAGGGAACTCAAAAGTTTTCATAATATTACAATCTTTGAAGAAAATCCTTTTGTGGCGTTTTTTAATGATGTTACTCTGTTACAAAATAATAAAATTGATAAGTATTTTTGAAACATTTTTGTAGTATATGGGGTGCAAAGCATATGTTTTTTTCAGGGTCACACAAAAGTGGTCAATTAAAATGTGGTCTTCGGGGAAAAAAAAAAAAAAACTCTTCACAGCTTATTTTAACACATTAGCGACGGGAAACGAGAATTCTCGTTTTTATTCAGAATACATCATTGGCTAAGGGAGTGACTTCTACCTTACAGAAAAGACATTTATATTGTGTAGTCCATATTTTTTATAGATTGTAAGACATTATATATTACATCCGTACATTTAAAGATATTTACTGCTGCATAAACATGAAAAACATATCTCAGAAACCAATTTCCGAGACACTTTCAGAAAAGGGAGGAGCTTCTACTGTTTTTAAACCCAGATTTAATTAAATTGCCTGTCGTCAGTGTGTTAATTGTGTTGCACTAATTCAAACATTATGAAATTAAATTACATTACTGCGGTTGACTACAAGAAGCTTGAATATGATTTGTATCGTATTTATCGTTCATTTATAGGGTCACATAAAAAATTTCGGATACAGTTCTGGTCTAGTAGGGATGATTGCTGAAGAGCATTTTCGATTATGGTGTGCGTTTTAACGTTAAGTAAATTTGTGCTTAATAAGTAGTGCTTAAATATTGTATAGACCATGTACAGGGATACACAAATGAATTCGTAAGTATAAATGAAAATGAGCGCGAATTGCTTCAGTGTGATTTTTTTTTTCTTTGAGTTATGTATTTCCCAGCCCAATTACATTTAGTATACTAACAAATGTTTGCAGAATTTAAATAGAACCATATACAGGACTCCGCAGAAACTGGATATATGGTGCACACTATGCATACTAATCCCCGGAAATGTGATATGAGCAGTTTTAAGAGGTTTTTTTGTCTGCATTAAATTTAAATGTTATAGACGACGCGTAAAAATCTTCACGTAATATACAGGGCTGTAGAAAATAATTCATGTACGTTTCCGTCTATTGGTAGAATTTACTAAAGGACATTAACACAATTAATTGATAATTACAAATGTAAATTAAATTACACTACGAAGGGGTTTACTTTATTATCTAAAAATTACCAGAATAAGTAGCTCATGAGATTTTCAGAATACCATTACATAACAAGGGGTTTAATTTAACGTTTCTAATGTCAGAAACCTTCGAAATATTTTTTCGTTTTATAAATGTTTATGTAATTTCAAAACATTAAATTTCGTTTTTTGTAGAAAGATTAATTGCCGAAACGTCAGTGAAGGCTTACTGTGGAGACACGAAAAGTTTTAATTTCCGTTTGTCTGTCTGTCCGTCTGTCTGTCTGTCTGTCTGTCTGTCTGTTCCGCGATAACTGCCGCAAAAAGCACCCGATCAGCTTGAAATTAATTGGGCATATTCGTGAGATACCCGGACGTAACTGTATAGTTTTTGGTTAAATTTGGTTCATTCGTTCGGAAAATATGGAAGATTTTATTTTTCTTTATAATGCTTTTCTACGGCAAGTCAGACGATTTTCAAATTTCCATTTGTTGAAAGAAAATGGCACGTTTGATTAATGGATTTAAATGTCAAATTATGGATACTAACATTCCAAATAAGGGTTTTAAATTATTCCTATTATATTGAATTTTTATCAATGTATCTATCAGATTTTTTTATTTACGTGTATAATGTTTTGAGGACATTTATACATGTATTCCAATAATATAAAGAATTTTTAAATTAATTTTCTTGTTTTACATGATATATATTTCTTTTTTTTTCTCCTTTTCTTCGTTGCCTAGCGACTGTTATTCGTAGCCTATCATTGCTTCAAATATGAATGAAGTTAGTAAATTACGTTAATTTGTTGCATGTACTATTAAAAGGCTATCACAAAAAATATTTTATCGCGCCAAATCGATGCAATTTATGCAATAAACAGTGGGCACGATAATGAATTATTTTCCAGTAGATTTATAGATCTCCAGATATGCATATTTTGGGGGGGCTTTTAATATGTTATTACTATCGCATGGATTAGGATGTTTAAACTAATGTTTAACCATGCTATTAGTGAAAAAAAAGTACAGTTAAAGGCATGTAAATCCTTTTTAACACTTTCCAACATGGATGAAAAGTATTTATGACTTCAGTTTTTCTATCTGTCGCCTGCCGTGTTTCTCTACGTGCTCTAACTCGCGTAAATATAGTCGGGATTGCATGTAATTGATATACGTTATTGAGGTTTGCCAAAGTATGTTTGGTATTAAAAATGAAGAGTGTAGCATTCATAGCTTAATTACAGGGGCCCTAAAAACTATTCCGTTACATTATAGTCTTTGGGAAAAATCGTCTGCGGTGTATTTTAATAATGTTACACAATTTTAAACGTAATGAAATTTATATACTTTATTAAGGTGCACTAGAACCTGGTTACTATAAAATATGTTATGTGTAGCGCTTACAGCATGCGTACAGGGAACTCAAAAGTATTCATAATATTACAATCTTTCAAGAAAATCCTTTTGTGGCGTTTTTTAATGATGTTACTCTGTTACAAAATAATAAAATTGATATGTATTTTTGAAACATTTTTGTAGTATATGGGGTGCAAAGCATATTTTTTTTTCAGGGTCACACAAAAGTGGTCGATTAAAATGTGGTCTACGGGGGGAAAAAAACTCTTCACAGCTTATTTTAACACATTAGCGACGGGAAACGAGAATTCTCGTTTTTATTCAGAATACGTCATTGGCTAAGGGAGTGACTTCTACCTTACAGAAAAGACATTTATATTGTGTTGTCCATATTTTTTATAGATCGTAAGACATTATATATTACATCCGTACATTGAAAGATATTTACTGCTGCATAAACATGAGAAACATATTTCAAAAACCAATTTCCGAGACACTTTCGGAAGAGGGAGGAGCTTCTACTGTTTTTAAACCCAGATTTAATTAAATTGCCTGTCGCCAGTGTGTTAATTGTGTTGCACTAATTCAAACATTATGAAATTAAATTACATTACTGTGGTTGACTACAAGAAGCTTGAATATGATTTGTATCGTATTTATCGTTCATTTATAGGGTCACATAAAAAATTTCGGATACAGTTCTGGTCTATTAGGGATGATTGCTGAAGAGCATTTTCGATTATGGTGTGCGTTTTAACGTTAAGTAAATTTGTGCTTAATAAGTAGTGCTTAAATATTGTATAGACCATGTACAGGGATACACAAATGAATTCGTAAGTATAAATGAAAATGAGCGCGCGCGAATTGCTTCAGTGTTTTTTTTTTTTTTTTTTTTTTTTTTTTTTTTTTTTTTTTTCTTTTGAGTTATGTATTTCCCAGCCCAATTACATTTAGTATACTAACAAATGTTTGCAGAATTTAAATAGAACCATATACAGGACTCCACAGAAACTGGATATATGGTGCACACTATGCATACTAATCCCCGGAAATGTGATATGAGCAGTTTTAAGAGGGTTTTTTGTCTGCATTAAATTTAAATGTTATAGACGACGCGTAAAAATCTTCACGTAATATACAGGGCTGTAGAAAATAATTCATGTACGTTTCCGTCGATTGGTAGAATTTACTAAAGGACATTAACACAATTAATTTATAATTACAAATGTAAATTAAATTACACTACGAAGGGGTTTACTTTATTATCTAAAAATTACCAGAATAAGTAGCTCATGAGATTTTCAGAATACCATTACATAACAAGGGGTTTAATTTAACGCTTCTAATGTCAGAAACCTTCGAAATATTTTTTCGTTTTATAAATATTTATGTAATTTCAAAACTTTAAATTTCGTTTTTTGTAGAAAGATTAATATTACTCAAAGGGCGCTAAACACAATGAATTGTAGAGCTGACGTTGAGGCTCCTGATCTGCAGATTTACTAGTTGAAATATCTTGATACCATAGAAGGAGCAAATTCTAATATTAGAGAACAAAATAGAGCTTACTGAGAGCTAAATTCTGGCCCATTTGAAATTTCGATATACGAAAGTGGGAGGTGGAGGGAAGGATACGTTAACGCTTGCCCCACTACTTGAATTTGCAATGTCTCGTTAAAAAACCCGGAGCTAATTCTAATATTAGAGAACAAATTAGAGCAAATTAATGCCTAAGTTTTGGCACATTTAAAATTTCAATATTCGAATATGAGGGGGGAGGGGTTAATTAGTGCTTGCCCCCCTATTTGAAATGGCAATATCGCGAAAACAAAACCGGAGCAAATTCTAATATTAGACAGCAAATTAGAGCTAATCGACAGCTAAATTTTGGCACCTTTGAAATTTCGATACTCGAAAGTGTGGAGGGGCTAAGTTAACGCTTGCCGCCTTATTTGAAATGACAATATCTCGACAAAAAGAAACAGAAGCAAATTCTAATATTACAGAGCTAATTAGACCTAATTGAGTGCTAAATTTTGGCACCTTTGAAATTTCGATATTCAAATGTGAGGGGGGGGGGGTAGTTAGTGCTTGCCCCCTATTTGTAATGGCAATATGTCGATAATAAAACCGTAGCAAATTCTAATATTAGAGAGCAAATTAGAGCGAAATGAGACCTATATTTTGGCTCCTTTGAAGTTTCGATATTCGAAAGTGCGGGAGGGCTTGTGTTAACTTAGTCCCCCACCATTCTAATGCAAATATATCGATACCATAACCGGAGAAAAATCTAATATTAGAGAGCAAATTAAAGCTAATTGAGAGCTAAATCTTGACACCTTTGAAATTCAGATACTCGAAAGTGGGGGGGGGGGGGTGCTAAGTTGACGGTTCCCCTCTTACTTGAATTGAAATATCTCGATAAAGAAAAGGAGCGAATTTTAATATTCGACAGCAGATTAGAGCTAATTGAGAGCTAAATTTCGCACCTTTGAAATTTCGATATTTGAATAAGGGGGGGGGGGTTGCTTGCCCTCCTATTTGAAATGGCAATATCTCAAATTAGAGCAAATTAGAGCTAA
This sequence comes from Maratus speciosus, assembly GCA_963932465.1. Lineage (NCBI taxonomy): Eukaryota > Metazoa > Arthropoda > Arachnida > Araneae > Salticidae > Maratus > Maratus speciosus. Next base: position 9,068,173 of record OZ010799.1, on the reverse strand, counting down.
TTAAGAGTTAAATTTTTGCACATTGGAAATTTCGATATTGGAATGTGGGGGGGGGGTGTAGTTAGTGCTTGCCCCCCCCCCTATTTATAATAGCAATATGTCGATAATAAAACCGGAGCACATTAGAGCTAAATGAGAGCTAAATTTCGGTACCTTTGAAATTTCGATATTTTAATGAGGGGGAGGGGGGAGTTAGTGCTTGCCTTCCTATTTGAAATGGCAATATCTCGATAACAAGTCCGGAGCAAATTCTAATATTACAGAGCAAATTGGAGCTAATTGAGAGCTAAATTTTCGCTCATGTGAATTTTCTATACTCGAAAAAGGGGGTGGGCTAAATTAACGCTTTCCCCCTTACTTGAAATTGAAATATCTCGATTAAAAAAACGGAGCGAATTCTAATATTAGATAGCAAATTACAGCTAATTGAGAGCTAAATTTTGGCATCTGTGAAATTTTGATACTCAAAAGTGGGGGGTGGGCTAAGTTAACGTTTGCCACCCTATTTGAAATAGCAATATCTCGAAAACAAAAAAGGAGCAAATTCTAAAATTGGATAGCAAATTAGAGATAATTGAGAGCTAAATTTTGGCACGTTTGAAATTTCGATATTCGAATGTGGGGGGGGGGGGTAGTTAGTGCTTGCCCCCTATTTGTAATGGCAATATATCCATAATAAAACCGGAGCAAAGTCTAATATTAGAGAGCAAATTAGAGCGAAATGAGAGCTAAATTTTGGCACATTTGAAGTTTCGATATTCGAAAGTGCGGGAGGGATAGCGTTAACTTAGCCCCCCACCATTCTAATGCAAATATCTCGATACCATAACCGGAGAAAAAATCTAATATTAGAGAGCAAATTAAAGCTAATTGAGAGCTAAATCTTGACACCTTTGAAATTCAGATACTCGAAAGTGGGGGGGGGGGGGGGGTGCTAAGTTGACGGTTGCCCTCTTACTTGAATTGAAATATCTCGATAAAGAAAAGGAGCGAATTTTAATATTAGACAGCAGATTAGAGATAATTGAGAGCTAAATTTCAACACCTTTGAAATTTCGATATTTGAATAAGGGGGGGGGGGAGTTATTGCTGGCCCTCGTATATGAAATGGCAATATCTCGATAACAAATCCGGAGCAAATTGTAATATCACAGATGAAATTAGAGCTAATTGAGATCTAAATTTTCGCTCAAGTGAAATTTCTATACTCGAAAGTTGGTGGGGGGGCTAAGTTAACGCTTGCCCCCTTACTTAAAATTGAAATATCTGGATAAAAAAAACAGAGCGAATTCTAATATTAGAGAGCAAATTAGAGCTAATTAAGAGTTAAATTTCTGCACATTGGAAATTTCGATATTTGAATATGTGTGTGGGGGGGTAGTTAGGGCTTGCCCCCCTATTTATAATGGCAATATGTCGATAATAAAACCGGAGCAAATTCTAATATTAGACAGCAAATTAGAGCTAAATGAGAGCTAAATTTCGGTACCTTTGAAAAATTTCGATATTTTAATGAGGGGAGGGGGGAGTTAGTGCTTGCCCTCCTATTTGAAATGGCAATATCTCGATAATAAATCCGGAGCAAATTCTAATATTACAGAGCAAATTAGAGCTAATTGAGAGCTAAATTTTCGCTCATGTGAATTTTCTATACTCGAAAGTGGGGGTGGGCTAAATTAACGCTTGCCCCCTTACTTGAAATTGAAATATCTCGATTAAAAAAACGGAGCGAATTCTAATATTAGATAGCAAATTAGAGCTAATTGAGAGCTAAATTTTGGCATCTGTGAAATTTTGATACTCAAAAGTGGGGAGTGGGCTAAGTTAACGTTTGCCACCCTATTTGAAATAGCAATATCTCGAAAACAAAAAAGGAGCAAATTCTAATATTGGATAGGAAATTAGAGCTAATTGAGAGCTAAATTTTGGCACGTTTGAAATTTCGATATTCGAATGTGGGGGAGGGGGGGTAGTTACTGCTTGCCCCCTATTTGTAATGGCAATATGTCGATAATAAAACCGGAGCAAAGTCTAATATTAGAGAGCAAATTAGATCGAAATGAGAGCTAAATTTTGGCACCTTTGAAGTTTCGATATTCGAAAGTGCGGGAGGGATAGCGTTAACTTAGCCCCCCACCATTCTAATGAAAATATCTCGATACCATAACCGGAGAAAAAATCTAATATTAGAGAGCAAATTAAAGCTAATGAGAGCTAAATTTTGACACCTTTGAAATTCAGATACTCGAAAGTGGGGGGGGGGGGGGAGGGTGCTAAGTTGACAGTTGCCCTCTTACTTTAATTGAAATATCTCGATAAAGAAAAGGAGCGAATTTTAATATTAGACAGCAGATTAGAGCTAATTGAGAGCTAAATTTCGGCACCTTTGAAATTTCGATATTTGAATAAGGGGAGGGGGGGAGTTATTGCTTGCCCTCGTATTTGAAATGGCAATATCTCGATAACAAATCCGGAGCAAATTCTAATATCACAGATGGAATTAGAGCTAATTGAGATCTAAATTTTCCCTCAAGTGAAATTTCTATACTCGAAAGTTGGGGGGGGGCTAAGTTAACGCTTGCCCCCTTACTTGAAATTGAAATATCTGGATAAAAAAAACGGAGCGAATTCTAATATTAGAGAGCAAATTAGAGCCAATTAAGAGTTAAATTTTTGCACATTGGAAATTTCGATATTGGAATGTGTGTGTGGGGGGGGTAGTTAGGGCTTGCCCCCCTATTTATAATGGCAATATGTCGATAATAAAACCGGACAAATTCTAATATTAGACAGCAAATTAGAGCTAAATGAGAGCTAAATTTCGGTACCTTTGAAAAATTTCGATATTTTAATGAGGGGGGGGGGGGAGTTAGTGCTTGCCCTCCTATTTGAAAAGGCAATATCTCGATAACAAGTCCGGAGCAAATTCTAATATTACAGAGCAAATTAGAGCTAATTGAGAGCTAAATTTTCGCTCATGTGAATTTTCTATACTCGAAAGTGGGGGTGTGCTAAATTAACGCTTGCCCCCTTACATGAAATTGAAATATCTCGATTAAAAAAACGGAGTGAATTCTAATATTAGATAGCAAATTAGAGCTAATTGAGAGCTAAATTTTGGCATCTGTGAAATTTTGATACTCAAAAGTTGGGGGTGGGCTAAGTTAACGTTTGCCACCCTATTTGAAATAGCAATATCTCGAAACCAAAAAAGGAGCAAATTCTAATATTGGATAGCAAATTAGAGCTAATTGAGAGCTAAATTTTGGCACGTTTGAAATTTCGATATTCGAATGTGCGGGGGGGGGGGTAGTTAGTGCTTGCCCCCTATTTGTAATGGCAATATATTGATAATAAAACCGGAGCAAAGTCTAATAATAGAGAGCAAATTAGAGCGAAATGAGAGCTAAATTTTGGCACCTTTGAAGTTTCGATATTCAAAAGTGCGGGAGGGATAGCGTTAACTTAGCCCCCCACCATTCTAATGCAAATATCTCGATACCATAACCGGAGAAAAAAATCTAATATTAGAGAGCAAATTAAAGCTAATTGAGAGCTAAATCTTGACACCTTTGAAATTCAGATGCTCGAAAGTGGGGGGGGGGGTGCTAAGTTGACGGTTGCCCTGTTACTTGAATTGAAATATCTCGATAAAGAAAAGGAGCGAATTTTAATATTAGACAGCAGATTAGAGCTAATTGAGAGCTAAATTTCGGCACCTTTGAAATTTCGATATTTGAATAAGGGGGAGGGGGAGTTATTGCTTGCCCTCGTATTTGAAATGGCAATATCTCGATAACAAATCCGGAGCAAATTCTAATATCACAGATAAAATTAGAGCTAATTGAGATCTAAATTTTCGCTCAAGTGAAATTTCTATACTCGAAAGTTGGGGGGGGGGGCTAAGTTAACGCTTACCCCCTTACTTGAAATTGAAATATCTGGATAAAAAAAACGGAGCGAATTCTAATATTAGAGAGCAAATTAGAGCTAATTAAGTGTTAAATTTTTGCACATTGGAAATTTCGATATTGGAATGTGTGTGTGGGGGGGGGGGGTATTTAGGGCTTGCCCCCTATTTATAATGGCAATATGTCGATAATAAAACCGGAGCAAATTCAAATATTAGACAGCAAATTAGAGCTAAATGAGAGCTAAATTTCGGTACCTTTGAAATTTCGATATTTTAATGAGGGGGAGGGGGGAGTTAGTGCTTGCCCTCCTATTTGAAATGGCAATATCTCGATAACAAGTCCGGAGCAAATTCTAATATTACAGAGCAAATTAGAGCTAATTGAGAGCTAAATTTTCGCTCATGCGAATTTTCTATACTCGAAAGTGGGGGTGGGCTAAATTAACGCTTGACCCCTTACTTGAAATTGAAATATCTCGATTAAAAAAACGGAGCGAATTCTAATATTAGATAGCAAATTAGAGCTAATTGAGAACTAAATTTTGGCATCTGTGAAATTTTGATATTCAAAAGTGGGGGGTGAGCTAAGTTAACGTTTGCCGCCCTATTTGAAATAGCAATATCTCGAAAACAAAAAAGGAGCAAATTCTAATATTGGAGAGCAAATTAGAGCTAATTGAGAGCTAAATTTTGGCACCTTTGAAGTTTCGACATTCGAAAGTGCGGGAGGGCTAGCGTTAACTGAGCACCCCCCCCCCCACCACCATTCTAATTCAAATATCTCGATACCATAACCGGAGAAAAATCTGATATTAGAGAGCAAATTAGAGCTAAGTGAGAGCTAAATCTTTGCACCTTTGAAATTTGGATACTCGAAAGAGGGGGGGGGGGTATAAGTTGACGCTTGCCCTCTTACTCTAATTGAAATATCTCGATAAAAAAAAAACGAAGCGAATTTTAATATTAGACAGCAAATTAGAGTTAATTGAGAGCTAAATTTTGGCACCTTTGACATTTCGATATTTGAATGTGGGGGGGGGGGGGGGTTAGTGCTTGCTCCCCTATTTGAAATGGCAATATCGCGATAACATTACCGGAGCAAATTCTAATATTACAGAGCAAATTAGAGCTAATTGAGAGCTAAATTTTGGCACCTGTGAAAATTCGATAGTCTAAACTAGGGGGGCTAAGTTAACGCTTGCCCCCTTTCTTTAAATTGGAATATCTCGATAAAAAAAGCAGAGCAAATTCTAATATTTGAGAGCAAATTAGAGCTAATATAGAGCTAAATTTTGTTTCTGTGAAATTTCGATACTCGAAATTGGGGGGGAGGGGGGGGGTAAGTTAACATTTGCCCCCTTACTTGAAATTGGGATATCTCGATAAAAAAAATCCGGAGTGAATTCTAATATATAGAGAGCTAATTGAGAGCTAAATTTTGGAACATGTGAAATTTCGATACTCGAAAGTGTGGGTGCTAAGTTAACTCTTGCGCTCTTACTTGAAATTAAAATATCTCGATAAAAAAAAGGAGCGAATTCTAATATTAGAAAGCAAATTAGAGCTAACTGAGAGCTAAATTTTTGCGCCTGTGAAATTTCGATACTCGAATGTGGGGGGCTAAGTTAATGCTTGCCCCCTTACTTGAAATTGAAATATCTCGATAAAAAAAACGGAGCGAATTCTAATGTTAGAGAGCAAATTAGAGCTAATTGAGAGGTAAATTTTGGCACCTTTGTAATTTCGATATTCGAATGGGGGGGGGGGGGCTAGTTAGTGCTTGCCCCCTATTTGATATGACATTATCTCGATAATAAAACCGGAGAAAATTCTAATATTAGAGAGCAAATTAGTGCTAATTTTGAACTACATTTTGGGGGACTTTTGAAGTTTCGATATTCGAAAGTGGTCGAGGGCTAGCGTTAACTTAGACCCCCCCCCACCCCACCATTCTAATTCAAATATCTCGATACCATAACCGAAGCAAAATCTAATATTAGAGAGCAAATTAGAGCTAATTGAGAGCTAAATCTTGGCACCTTTGAAATTCGGATACTCGAAAGTGGGGGCGGGGGGCTAAGTTTACGCTTGCCCTCTTGCTTGAATTGAAATATTTCGATAGAAAAAACGGAGCGAATTCTAATATTAGAGAGCAAATTACAACTAATTGAGAGCTAAATTTTGGCACCTTTGAAATGTCGACACTCGAAAGCGGGAGGACTAAGTTAACGCTTTCCCCCTTACTTGAAATTGAAATATCTCGATAAAAAAAAAACGGAGCGAATTCTTATATTAGAAAGCAAATTAGAGCTAAAAAAGAGCTAAATTTTGGCACCTTTGAAACTTCGATACTCGAATGTGGGGGGGGGGGGTAGTTAGTGCTTGCCCCCTATTTCAAATGGAAACATCTCGTTAAGGTAACTTGAGCAAAATCTAATATTAAAGAGCAAATTAGAGCTAATTGAGAGCTAAATTTTGGCACGTTTGAAATGTCGACACGCGAAAGCGGGAGGACTAAGTTAACGCTAGCACCCCTACCATTCTAATTGAAATATCTCGATACCATAACCGGAGAAAATTCTAATAATAGACAGCAAATTAGAGCTAATTGAAAGCTAATTCCGGATGTATTTGAATCTAAAATGTTCGGAGGTATGGGGGGGGGGGGGCAATTTAATGCACCTCATTTCATTGGCTGTTCGGGAAAAAGCTTTTCCATCGTAGAAATCTGACGACCCATTTTAAATGAAATTTCATTCTTAAACTTCTACACATCCCACAATATTACTTTTTACACCGTCGTATAGCGAAAAAAATGTACTTTTAAATGCAATTTGTTTAAAAGCTGTATCTCAATTTGTTTCTGAGTTATTAATTTCTTTTTGTAGTTTTTATTACTTTTTTG